>JAODUK010035999.1:0-21674 GCA_027564635.1 Typhlichthys eigenmanni | reverse complement strand
CCTCACTCGCGAACAAGACCCCGAGGTACTTAAACTCCTTCAGTTGGGGTAAGGACTCATTCCCCACCTGGAGTAGGCACTCCATCGGTTTCCGGCCTATCCATATACTGTTATTTATAAAAGTTATATTCTATGAATGTGAGCACAAGCCTGGGGAGGGTGGGGGGGAGAGTTATTGGATGACAAGAAACCGTTTATTAATGTATTCAGTGAATTTGTATGTATGGTTATCAGGATAGAAAAGTATCTATATCGGGATATTACATTTTGGTCATATTGAACACCCCTATTGCGTATGGGTGGGTGCGTGGGCGTGCATGTCTGTTTTCTCCCTGGCTGGAAGAAAAGCTACCGTAACGAGACTAGATGTGTCCATTACGGTAGTCAATCCAGTTAAATCAGAGATATCAGCAAGAAGATGTGGTTGGGAGGCGAGTCGGTTAAAGGAATATTGGCCTTTGGGCTTTCATACAGCATCGATGCAATATGTAGAAAATGGTTCGCGTGTGTGTGTCCCGCACCATTTGTTTCTCTTGTTTCTCCAATGCGGCTCTGTCTCTGGTAATCTGCCTCTGCGTGCCGCGGAGCTCCTTGGTCTGCTCCTTGATGACATCTGAGAGAGAGACAGAGAGACTCAGAGGAAATACTACACCACTGATTTACTACTAATGTTGCACCATTACACATTCCACTGCTCACTATTATTCTGTATGCATCTTTTACTAGATTCTCATTTTGCTGCTGCTGCCAAAATATTCTCCTCAGAGATCCATAAGGTCACCAACCTTATTAGTAAAAGTATCCCCACATAACATTTTAATTCATTTTATTTTATTGCAAATAATAATATTATTTTTATTAGCCAAACAGTCCTCTGGGACAGCTTGCGACCGCAACACAAAGCTGTGACAATGGCATTCGCAGTGCAGTGTATTAAATGTGCAATGTAACATATTTTCATTGCCTATTATTTAAAATTGCCCAGAGTGTGTGTGTGTGTGTGTGTTTATGTATGCATACATGTGTGCAATAGCATAGTATCATACACGACATGGTGGTAAATTAAACTGGGACTCCCACATTCTCACTCAATTACATTTATTGTATAATAGGTGAGCAGGACAGTCAAAAAAATAAAAAACACAAAACAGCGATATTCAGAGATAGCTAATAACATTTAAATCATGCACAACAAATTCCACTTATCCCACAAAGCATTTAATTTAGGCTAAAGCAAGTTATTTTGTAGATTATAAATGATCTAGGCTAGACCTATTTTCAGAAAAAGCATAACCGTCTGTGCACTGTGCATGATAATTTAGACAATAAGCTGGCAGGGACCATATGAGACAATGTATGTCCCTGAGTCACACATTCAACTGTGGTTTATAAGAAGGGTCGTGCAGAAACCACCATTCACAGTCACACTCATGCGCACAACAACAGCACTCCAGTCAACTGTCAGCAATGCAGGGGACATGCTCAGTGGTGTCCTGGCAATAGTGCATGTTTGAACAATAGACACACACCTTACCATGTGGATGAAAATGGGAAGTCAAGCCATGAAAACACTTTCCATGAAACTCACACCTCTGAGTTTAGAACTGAGATTTGAAATTAAACTAAATCAATCCCATACGAAAAAGTAAAATATTATCCACCTGCTAAAAAGAGACTTCTAAAGCAGGTTTAACAGTAGGGTCACAGAACAAGAGGCATTGATGAGTAAATGTGAGAATGAAGTGCATGCTACGGTCTGCACTAATATAATAGAAACTTCATAACATTATAGTAAATTATGAAAAATGCGTATTATCTCAGAGCAGGTGTGACTTGGGCGATGTCGTCAGAACACCCGACTATGTTGGACCACTTGTAAGAACCCAGCGTGCGTACGCAACAAAGTGACGCACAGACAACGTGTCAAAGTGGGAGGGTTATCGTCCTACAAATAAACGCAAACTCGCCGCTCTTGCGGAATCGGGCGCCAACGAGTTGGATGATAACGATGAAGATGATGAGGATGATGATGATGATACCCAATCTTTACACCCACCCAGGGCAAGCCCCTTGCATGCTATACCCAAAGAACGCAGGGGGATGAGCAAAATTCAAGAGAAAGAGGATTGGAGAGGAGACAGCGGATGGGTGAAGACGGTCTGTACACGTTCTGTGCACAGCTTGGAGAAGAGGGTGCACATCACAGTGAGTGGCTTAACAACACAGGTGAAACTCGATAACAAAGCAGTATAAATCGTTGAGGTATATGTCTGCTCTGCACTCTCGTAACTACTGCAGACTGAGCTCAGATTTCACCTGTACATTTAGTATTTTTTCAGATATTAACAAGACACTGCTTAAGAACTCCCGATCCTTTATACCAAAAAATGACTGGAAGAATAATAGATATCCATCTTATTTAAACCATTATCATATAGTTATATGATTTAAATCTCTCAAAATAATTTTATCTAATATGAATTTGATAAAGTATAATGTAAATATGACTTATTTTAAATAATATCTTAGATTTATAATTTTGACCTTTCATGATTGGTGACCTACCCTGGAGAATAGGTTTGATTGAAAGGTCTGTAAAACTTTAGACAGCACAGCGCATTATTCTCAGTAATGCGTTACATTATCAGCTATACAGCAGAATTATATTTTTATTTTATTTTGAGAACATTTCCCAAAATAAAATAATATTTTTTGAAGCTTTCACCACTACCTAGCTGCGGTCTGCTGCATAAAGTTTGGTCTGTGGCTCAATAGGCTACTTTACATTGAAAACAAACAACTTAGCTAATGTCCTCTTGAGTGGATACGTTATGTCCTTACGTACGAGAAAGGAAGACGAGTCTGTCAGATTGAAGTCGAACAAGTCAAGCTTTATGCTTTTTCCTTATTAAATATATTTGAGTGTGTATTTAGGTTAACAGCGAATGTTACATTATATGTTTATCTCAAAACATACAGTAGCATAAACAAATACAGCATATGGTTGAATTAGCTTCGTAGCCCTGTACGGTACCGTACCGTATCACGGAACCTTCGAAGTCCTTTATATACACATACATATATGTATAGCTAGGCTACTTTGTATTTATACTATGTACTTGTAGCCTAACTTATGCCATATAGTACAAATCAGTCACCGCATATCGTGCACTTTAAAACGCGTTCATTAAATATATACCATTATGTTTTATAATATTTGGAGGCGATGTCGTCGTCGTGAGCTCAGTTTGGAAACAGACAGAACAGGTAGAACTGGATATTATTCAGCCTGATGCTATTACGGTATAGCCAAGTTACAGTACGGTACTGTGTCCAGTACTGGCAGCTAGCTTCATTTTCAAGGAACAAACTTACCGTCGACTGTCTTCTTCTTGAATAGGGAAGCCATGTCGTAACAAAATGTTTATTTACAGAATAAATGATCAAATCGGCGCTAATATGCTGTTTAATCGCTAACACAGCCGCTTGACTGTCAGCTAGAAGCGGGTGCGGGTATTTCCTGGTTTACTTGGAGCAGAGTGCCTCCCTCTTCTCTTTCACATGACTGCCTGACTCATTTTCCATTTGACGTTATGGGTGGGACTCTCCCGCATTTCGCCAAGAGGCCTTCAGAGGGCGCAATGCGCAGTAGTTAGACATAATGGTTCAAAGTCAGACCCGTAATAAATCCACGGGATTGATTTGTTGAATGGAAGCGTGTCTAGAAATTCATTTTTTATTTTTTCTAATTTAAAACCAGTAAATTAAGCGAGGTTAATACATGGACAAGGAGTCATTTGCATTTTTCTAATGGTTTATCAGATAATCTATTATCCTATTTGCTACTGCATGTCTCTCTCTCTCTGTGTGCATGTGTGTGTGTGTGTGTGTGTGTGTGTGTGTGTGTGTAAGCCTGCTTCAGGGTGTGACCAGCAAAATAAGATCAACAATACACAGAAGGAGTCACTTTCCAACCCATAACACCAGCCCCTTAAATCTTCTAATTTTCCTCCCCCTACTCAATAGCTGTCCACAGATGTCAGGGCTAAGGGCTTCGACACATTTCAGTACAAATTCACGCATTAGGATTTCCTCTTCCTAGTTTGATGCTGGGAGCAACTTCACAAAATGTGGAATACTTGAACCGTAACCCACTAAATGATGTGACTATACTCTCATTTTGCCTCCCCCAAAGCTGAGCCGAAATGGGACAGGAGGGCAACAAAGAAGACATTGGGGGCAGCAGTAGTCTCTCAGCGCTCAATTTCAACGACCAAAGCCAAGTTTTAGCTAGAGGAAAGGAGAGTGGGGTGACTTTGAGAAGAGCAAAATAGGATGGGTTTCATTTCTATCTCTGAGGAGTGTGTGTGTGTGTGTGTGTGTGTATGTGTGTGCGTGCATGCTTGTGCACCCATGCGTGTCTACACGTGGTCCCGAGGCGTTGTTCTGGTTAAGGTTATTAAGGAAGATGTTTGGCTCTAATCAGTGAAGGACTGTAGGGACTGTTGCTAAACGGCCTCATCACACAAGAGCCCCATCGCTGATAGCTCTAGCCCGGAGCATGCAGTGTGCCGCACACCCCTCTCCCAGCCCACACCCGACCCATCCACCCCCACCCCCCCACACACACACACACTCACAAAGACTCTGTTCAGAATGGAGGTTTTGGCCACTTCAGTGGCTACTGAATAGACAGAGTTAGAATGGAAACTTATTTGTGGTGTGGAAAGATTATCTTAAGTAGTCTATGTATTTATCTATGTGTATTCTTTGTCTTTTCTCATTTCCTATCTTTCAGTTTGAATCACAAAAGCCACAGGCTGTCAGACACTAATCACAGCAAAACAACTATTAGGATGCACCTGTGAAATGATTAAATCAGCCATTGCAGTATAACACTGCTTCTCTAAACATATGTTTACTAATGCCACTTTATTGCGTATTACCACTTTCTCCCAGTTCCGTCCCTCTCAAAGCACGATGCCCTCTCGATGCCGAAGCCTGAGGCCAGCAGACGCTTAATGTTAACGTGCAAACAGCGGCACGGACACAGCCTGAAGACAGACAGACACGGCCATGTGTGAAATGATTTCCCCACACTGTGAGTGGGAGTCACGGCTATAAAGCAGATCGAGTTTGTAGCTTTGAGGTATGGTAGTGCGCCAACACGCCCAAAATCCTATAGGACGATGACCACAGAGCAATTCACCTAACTGCTTTTTGTCCTCTTCGGCAGATCTACCATTTGTGGACATCTGAGACAAAAGCAGTAGTCTTCGCTTGAGTGTGTAAGGCATGGCAGATGCTGCGTTCATACGCAGTATGGATATGTATGTACTGTATATGGATATCATCATTTTCTGGGTTTTGTCATTTACGGCATATTCACATTGTACCCGCAAAACAACATATTGTCTCCATAGTTTACACCCATATAGGGCTGGTAGTACACCATAACCCATGTTTATTCTATCATAAATCCAAATGCATAATAAGGGGAGATACTGTGTGCATGCCGTGACAGTCCCAGGTGATAATGACACCGGGACTCTTGTAACATGGGACAAGGTTAATTTATGTCGGCATGCAAACTAGAGACAGAAGATGGACCTGCGTGATGCTGAGATGGGCAGCAGGGGATTTAAATAGCACTTCTCCTCTCATATGGACGGCTCTTCACTGCTGCTTAGATGATATACAGTCACAACATCGATTATTCTATCCTGTACTATTAATTCTTTTTCTATTTTCCTTTCTATTCTATTACATTTCCCCACTACTCTTTCTGCTTTGTTTCCTCCTTCTCCACCACACACACACAGTGGGGAAAGACACAATGTAATAGAATAGGAAGGAAAATGAAAATATATATTCTTTAGATAATATAGGAGAGAATAATCATTTTTTTCACTGTATATATATTTACCAAATGTTCCCTTTTTAGTTTCAATCGCTTCTTACACTTGTGACTAACCGCACGTTACTTGGCTAATTTACATTGACGACACTGATGTTGTGCACCGACGCTAACGTTTATTTGGTCCATTAAATGTAGCGTGTGGAGGAAAAGGATGAAGTGAAGTTCACCATCGGCTCAAGATGCAGAGAAGGGCGCAGGGAAGAGACAGAGGGGGCAATGCAAAGAACATGTGGCATATGAAAGTCAGCAGGTGGCAGAGAACAGGAGCGAGAGAGGACCACGCAGAGGACAGTTGTGAGGAGGAGTTAATAAATCGACTGAGTGACTCCACTTTAGCTGCCTGTGGGAAGAATCCGGTGGCGCTCACTGGGCATAGTAGGACATCAGGGAATTGTGGGTGATGAGAGATTATTTCCCCTGTTCGCTCATCATTATACCACCTGCCCCACAGCCCCGCACCCCCAACCTTGCCCTGAGCAGGCTGCGAACATGCGCGCACGCACACACACACACAATCACATGCACGCGCACACACAATGTACTGCACACAAATGTACTCCCTCCCACGCACACAGACATACGGTGTGTTCATAAGGTGAATAAACGGTGATGTGATATTGTTTAAATCTGCTCTGAACACACAAACACACACATACACACACAAACACACACGCATGCTCTCTCTCGCGCGCACACACACACACACACATACACACACACACGCAGACATACAGTACATGCTCAATGAAATTATCCACAGGTCTTTTTAGCCTGAGGATACCAATCTGTCTGAGACCATACCCCACATGTATCCAAGCAGAACGCCTCTGTCTCTGTCTATACCTTCCATCCTCTCTATGCCTCCCCAGTACGTAGCCAACACCGCCCTGGGGCCTGACTATGACCACAAGAGGTAGACTGGTCCCAGCAGGGGGCGAGGCCCATGCATATCATTAGAATGAGGGAATTAGAGTCGTTACAACGGGAAGGGCAACAGAGGACGAGTCCTTAGCTCTTCTAAGGGGATGTGGAGGGGGGTGGCTCAAGTTGGCAATGTGTTAGTGGGCCAGAGAGGGGAGTTTTAACATGACCTCTCTGTCATTGTGTTATATAGTACCCCCAGAATGTAATATTTCAGCGCCAGCTCATTGTTTATTTATGAAACAAAATTATGCACAAATAGGGGAGGGATAGGGAATAGTGTTAGTACAGGAGTTTGATAGAGGGTACAAGTAGAGGTGCGCGCCAGCTACGTAGTTTCACATAACACTTGAGTCAATTCCAGAAGATACATAAGAGTGTTCTTTTATTCAGGTTACAGCATGCAGTACATTTGTATGCATACTCACATTGACATTGTAACAGTAAAGTTTGATGCTATTTGTCTGTTATACTCATTCTGAATCGTACCTCTGTTTGCAAACAGTTTTTTTTTTTGCTGTCACACATAATAGGGAACTTAATAGGGAACCCAATTGCCATTCTTCTCTAGTTGATTGTACCTATCAAACATAAAAGTCTAGCACTGAATTGGATGGAGCAAAAACAAAGTGGAACTGCACCATAATCCAAAAGTAATTTCACACATATACAGAGCAAAATATACAGTAAATGCTCTGCATAATGCACTAGTATTCATTCCATGTTGCTCTCATTTATATATTTAGAATTAATTTGCCAACCATATCAGTATTTTGTTTTAAGTGTAATGTGGACTATTTGACCCACTTGGTCTTGAACTACATCTGTATCACAATGAACCTTGTCTTTGAGGCTGCGTCATCTAATTAACTTCTTGTGCAGCACTGGACAGTTTTCATTATCTTTCTTTATTATAACATTTGTAATTAACATCCCAGGACTGGAGTTCTGACTCATCCACTGGTGTCACACACGCACACACACATCATTAGACAACACACAGAAGCAGTAGGAGGAATTCATCTTTGTTGAGTAGTTTATGCGATTAAACATGTCCTTTCCATTAATGAAATGAGACCAATAATGAGAAGACCAATTGAAACTGGGAACATGCGAGATTACTGAGATGAAAAGAGGAGAATGGTTTTTTTATTGTTAAATGTTTTCCTTAGTTTTAACGTTTTTCTAATTCTATTTCTATTAACATACAAATGACTAGGTCATTAGTGCGAGGCAACACAATGGATCCTAAAATGCACTTCACACACAATGCCATGACTTCTAATGAAGTGTATATAAAACAGTACACTTTTTTCCCTAATCTGCACAAATGCAGCATCTATAACTGCCGACTATATTGCCAGGTGCTGAATACAATACAAATATCCAAAACATCTCATACTGCATAGTTGTGATGGTGGAGACTACTAATGGATGTTTAATTAGACTTTAATGTCTCTTCTCCCTCCCCTCCCCCACCTCTAACACACCTTACCAAGGGACACATTGATAGGGGGGTCTATAAGGCAGGGCATGTAGCAATACTGTTGCAGCAAATTGGGAGGAATAATCCTTTTTAAGCAAGTCAGCAGATAGACGCACGTGTGTGTGTGTGTGTGTGTGTGTGTGTAATCTGTTGTCTGCATGTCGTAGGCACTATAGTCATTACTATCCAGCAACATGTTTGTAAATCAAATGTAATAAATACTTAAATAATTATTTGCATTGATGGCTCAAGTTTCATGGGTTGAGGTTTCATGCTGCGTTGTCATCATCATCACCATAATCATCATCATCTTCAGCTCCATCTCCAATTCTCAGTCGAGGAGCGTTTCAGGCAGGTGTACGTTTCCATGGACTCCCGTTGGATTAAGCCGGCATTAACATTCATGGTGAGAAAGTCATGACGACGCACTCCGCTAATATGATCCCTCGTTATCACACACGCCTCTCCAAGAGTGCTACTTAAGATTAAACAATTGTTTCATTAGACGTATCTCATCAAAAAAGCACGTTTCAGGCCAATTAGTCACACCAGTAATTCTACCAGGAAAAGAATTGGTTAAATGTCTCTAAAATTCTAATAGTTTCTGAAATGCCTTTAGCCTTGAGACACAGCTCTGCGTGTATTAAAGACATGTGACCTATTTTTGATGGGCTGGCTCATCCCTATGGGAACCTCCCAGAGAGGATTATCTCTCTAGAAACTTAGATCTAAAGCAAGTTTTGTTTAAGGATAAACAAGCTACAAAACAATTCTACAACGCCACTCTAATTTCTCTCCATTCCCTTCCCTTTTCACAATTTTTCCCTTCAAAACATATGCTAATAATCCTGCTCATTTAGAAATAGCTGCTCCAGATGTTTGATGAAAACCCTGCAGGACAAGCGTCTGTGGTGTGTGTGTGTGTGCGTGTTTGTGTGTGTGTGTGTACATGTGTGTGACACTACCATAACTCAGGGTGTGTTGTAAACTTCAGGCTCTGTCTCATGGTGTCTCTCTGCCCCACTTCTGAACTAGTCAAGAAGACAAATGACACCATAGACAAATGGCAGCATGTCTGATGTGTTTTAGGATGGAAGGAATAGGGATGCATGCCAACTTTTCTACAGTAGGATACTCTACGTCTACATGTTATTGTAATTAGTGTATTTGTTTGTTGGCTTTTATGTCAATATATAATTCAGAACAAATAATGTTAGGCCGAATTGGAGACAATTACCCATTCAGTGAAGAGATGTATCAAAACCTGATTGACCCTGACATGCATGACAGCACATCGTGATTCATGATTCCTCACTTGAACTGGCTCATAACTCTCATGGTGACTGTCTTAAACATGGTATCAGTAACCCATACTCAAAAGACCCGATGTCCCACTTCCACAATGGCTCATGGCATTAGCGCTGAATTATGTGCGCTCCATCTGTGGCGCACACTGTTGTCAAAGTGAATAGGTGAAATCCTGAGCCTGTTTCCTGAGGTGCCATCAGATATGCACAAGCTTCATGGCCTGCCACAACAGGCCCAAATTAATAATAGAAGCAGGAAAATCCCTGTTTAAAAATGTGTCTGTGTAGATAATGAATGAAAATATTTGTTTGAAATTATGGTTTGTGCCAAACACACAATTGATAGGAATCTACAAGAATATATATACATATACACACAGTACATGTGTCACATATATATGACACATATAGTCGATGAATGAGGCTGATTGACGTTAACGAGAGCAGATGTCACCAATTAAACAAATAGCACATGCTTGTCATAAAAACAGCACAATGGGCATTGCTGGCAAACCCCCAATTGTTAGCTCTTCACATTAGAACAAGCAGAGAAATTGGTGAGTAGTGCTGTGTCTTGTGTTTGTTTATGCAGTAGCATAATGTATAAATATTATCCAGTCAAACTTAAAACATGGTGGTAGATGGATACATTCATAGTAGTCTGTTGGAACATACACAGTCAAATGAAGTGCTGTATTATGTTATGTACAACATATTGTGTATTGTAAAATTTCTCTTCTCAGTGGCTGAGAATGTCTGGTCGTGGAAAAAAAGTTGAGGCTAAAGCCAAGTCAAGCCATGTTAACAAGTCCTCCAGAGCTGGTATCACCTTCCCTGTGGGCCGCATTCACAGACTGCTAAAGAAGGGCAACTATGCCCATCGTATTGGTGCAGGTTCTTCTGTCTACCTGGCGGCAGTTTTGGAATACCTGTGTGCGGAAATTCTGGAGTTGGCTGGAAATGCTAGCCGCGCCAACAAGAAACTGCGCATCGCACCGAGACACCTCTTGCTAGCGGTCAGGAATGACGAGGAGCTCAGCACTCTCCTGGCAGGAGTCACCTTCTCTGAGGGAGGCGTTCTACCTAACATCCAGGCCAGCCTTCTCCCCAAGAAAACGAAGGTCTCAAAGAATGATGGCGCCAATGATGTCGAGTCACAGGAGTTTTAAATGTATTCCGAGTTGTTGTTTTTTTTTTTAATCTTGTTTGTTACCTACAATATCTGTTAATAAAAATGTATTTCTATACTTGTTGGAATGACTTGTTTAAAGGCACTAGAGTTCGCACCTGACATGTTTAGTTTTGACCTGATTGTGACTTTGAAACTCTCCTAATTGGCCTGTCAAAGCGCCAATGCTGTCAAACTGTCAGTGCTGTCCTTATGGCTATATTTCCACTAGCACAAATAATACTTAACCTTGTTAACTGAAATTACTCTGCTAAACGATGCTGCTTCATCAGGTTGCTGGGATGCGGGGGGGGGGGGGAACTGTCCCCTTAAGCTGGCATCTGATAGAAACTATCTAAACTTTCTGTGTCAAATCACAGAAGTGGAAATTGGATAGAATATTGAAACGGGGAAAACCATGTACTCTAAATTACAATATAATATCCAGTGATACTGTAGGCTGAACGCAGCTAGGGCACTTCAACACATTGGTAGCCGAGTCTAAAGGTCTGTGGTAACTGAGCATATCCACACTGCAAGCAGGCAACTATTTTACAACACTAACGGAAGTTATTTGAGTTGCGTATAGTGCCAGATTTGAATGTGTTTTTTTTTTTTTAGGAACTCCAGTTATCGTTCTCTGCATGACACATTAAAGTGTTATGTTCATGGTTTCATATATAGTATTTTGTTAGCCTATTGTGACATGGTTAACTATGCTCTTTGTGACATTCATGACTGCAAAAATGTCATCTAAGAATGAACAATAGGTGGCAGCAAACACCTCAACTTTCTTCTGAAAGACCAATCAATCATTTTACTTAAAACTCCATTATCATTGCCTTCACACATTTAATTTGACTAATTATCAATTTATACTCTGATTAAAATATTTTTTTACAAGCAAGCAGACACAACAAAATAGACAGATTTAACAGATGCACTTTATAAGAAATGCCACAGGCCATTAGCCTAACCCATAAAATGCAGCTGTTTTAGAGCATCCATTGCTTGCAATGCTGTCTTTTTATCTATCTCACGTATGCACTCTCACACACACTTGATAAGCAGCATAGGCCTACACTAACTGCAATTTTCATTGTAAAGATAATTTCACACACTTAAGTTTAAATTACATAGCCTATTTATACAGTATTTTTTAATATAATAATCAGCTTCAATCAAAGCTCAATCCAACAATGCTGTGTGTGGGGGTGGGGGTGGGGAGGGGGATTCTGTCCTGGACGTGCGCGTTAACCGTCACCAGCCCTCCCCGAATATATTTTACATTAAAAAAGAGGGAGAGGCATGTTCACCAATCAGCTCTGCTGTGAAAACTTGTCAGAGTGGAGTTTGTCGGGCAGCGTATGTTCTCTTATGGCTCCGTTTTGATACGAGGCCGCAGGTGGTGGAACTCTCCGCGGGGCAGCATTGTCTTTATGCAAACTGTTTTCACTGGACGACATGGCTTTTGTATGCGCTCCAGCATATATGGACGCACCAGTGCCACGGCGAATTTCACCCGTCTAAGGAGAGTTCTCGCCTCTAGTTTTACATCCCAAACGGAATCTCTCATTATACCCTTGTTTTGTCGCTATGAGTTGTCTGGATGTGATGTACCACCAAAGTTATGGAGCGCACTATCTCCCGGCGGCAGCGGCGTACAAGACGGCATACTATCGCCATCACCATCAGCAACAACAGGTGAGCTCTCAAGAACTTTATGAAGACAAATTAACTAAAATAGCCACCGTATTTATAGGACTCTGAGATTTTGACTGTAAGTACTGAATGATTACATTCCTAGGTCAGAAGTAGCCTAATGACACATACCTATTATTCCACTGGTCAAATTGTGATGTAATGACAGCTAGACGGGCTCTATGGAATGTGGATGAGGTCTTTATGGAACGTTGCACAGAAGAAATATCTGGAATGCGATGTCATTATAGATTGGATAGACAAGACACATTTTCCAAATGAAGTGAAAATGCAGTAGCCTACAGTATTATCTAATGTGAGCCTCAAAGACAGCAGCATGCATATATATATATATGATTAGGATGAATAATGAATTTAGAAAATGGTAAAAATGGGATGTACTGTGTCATATCAGTTAATCTCTGTCTCATTCAAACCCTCTCTCTCTCTCTTTCACTATCTGCCCCCATGTTGCAGAGGAAGCCAAGTGTGTACAACAAGATGCAGGAGTGTGTTGACCAGCAACAACAACTTCAGCAGCAGCAGCAACAGCGTGTGGGGATGCTGTCCAGAGAGCAGGCCCTCCACCGGGCACCGGAAGCCCCCGGAAGCTGCACGTCTAATGTGAGCCCCAAAGACAGCAGCCAGCCAGCCGAAGCAGAGTACATAAACTCCCGCTGTGTGCTGTTCACTTACTTCCAAGGCGACATTGGCGACGTGGTGGACGAGCATTTTTCCCGGGCTCTCAGCCAATCCAGCGCCTTCGCCAGGGAGGCCAAGCCAATCGGAGTGAGCCAGCAGTGTGCTGGCTTATGGAAAGGTGAGCATCTTAACAAACAACAAAAGATCGTACAAAATATCATCTTCCA
This sequence comes from Typhlichthys eigenmanni, assembly GCA_027564635.1. Lineage (NCBI taxonomy): Eukaryota > Metazoa > Chordata > Actinopteri > Percopsiformes > Amblyopsidae > Typhlichthys > Typhlichthys eigenmanni. The sequence continues at coordinate 8,302 of JAODUK010035999.1, read as the reverse complement.
ATCTACAGTAAATAAAGAAACATAGAGATATCCTGTATCCTCCAATGCAAAAGACTGCTTTGTGTGTGAGGTATAGGTCAGGTAGTAAAGTAAAAGTAAAATGTTTTATGTTGCCTTATGTTAAACAAATACACAAAATCAAACAAATGCATTAAATTAAATATATGCATAAAAATATAATTTCTTATAGTTTTTCTGATCGAAATCAAAAATGTTTTATGAATGGATGACTCAGTTAAACCAATAATAATTTCTATAAACCTCAGGCTGCAAGTCTGCTCACCAATCAGACGCCTTAATGTACATTTGTATTATAGCCAAATGAGTCACACGACTCTGTTTGTGTGTTTGTGTGTGTGTGGTGTGTTGCAGACGCCGTCTCTGTCTCCGAGGGTCCCAGTGGTGCTCTCCCCTCCACGGTGTGGAGCAGCTCGTACCCGTCCCAGGCCAGCCCCTGCCTCCCCTCCGTCTCCATCTCAGTCCACCCGGACTTCTCTCCCAGCCCGGTGCCTTTCCACTCCCCCGCCGACGGAGCCCTGTGGCCAGGCCACGCCCTGTCCCAGACCGGCCTCCCTCATCCTCCTCCGGCATCCATCCCAGATGCCTGGCCCTACGGCCTGAGCCCGCAGAGCGCTGGAGGCTACCACGCCCACATCCACGACGTCTACGCTCACCCTCACGCCCACATGCACCCGCGACACCACCCGCACGCCGTGCTCCACCCGTACCCGGGCCACAGCGCAGCCCTGGACCCCAGGTTCGGTCCCCTCCTGCTGGGTGGCGTGAGGAACCAGAGCCAGTTGTCCTCCAGCCCGGGCAGCCACGGCTCCCCCCGCGGAGAGGGGGTCAAGACGGAGGTGGACCCCAGCAGCGACAGCCCTGTCGCGGTCACCGCCGCTGCCTGGGCCCCCGCAGGTCTGGTCGGAGCCATGGACATCTATGACTCAGGTAGGATCAGATTGGACATGCTTAGAAGCATTTAAGCAGTTATTTTATGATGTCGTCACACTGAACAGATACTGTTGTGTATTGTCTGCCTACTATATTGTTTCTGGATATAAAAGTGATGCTTAATATGTAATGTACAGCGCAGTAGACTACTTCCCTTTGGGGTGACATAATACATTAGCTAGTTAGCTAGCTAGCTAACATACTTATTTACTTACCTATTTACAACAACAAACTTAACTTAAATAACATGTCTCTCTCCCCTCTGTAGCTCTGGATCAGGACAAATTGAAAGCCTCTGTTTGGTTCTGACAACCTATGAGCTAAAGAACACTTTTCATCATTTGCTTCTGCCTGTGATGGAATACTCACCAAAGAACACCTGTGGCTTCATACAGTATGCCTATGGCTGCAAAACCAGCACTGTAAACAAAACAAATTATATATATATATATATATATATATATATATACACACACACACACACAGTATATGTGTGTGTATGTATATGTATGTATATATATGCGCATATCGTGGCAGATTTGACTGTAGCACTGATAACGCCACTCACTACAAAGAAGTCAGGTGTGGATTTAAACAGAGCCCATTGCTTTGGCTGCAAATCTATGCCAAATGAAAAGCAATTGAAAAATAATATTAACTGTACCAAATGCTTTTATTTTACATGTAATATTGTGCCCATGTGGTTCTGTTTCAAGAACCTGATTTGAAGATCTGTTTTTGTACAATATATCTATTTGTCATTGATCGTGAATTATTTTGTGTACAGTTCTGCTTTGCTAAATTGTTGTAAGCTCTGTATCCGGGTAATTGAAGTGCTACTTTTGGTATTTTATTATGACTGAGCGCTTTTTGAGTGTAAATACTGATATCTGTAAGTAATAAATTGATTAGTTCTATTGCCAAACATTTGTTTATTTGCCTCAGTTTATATCCCAAGCTACATTGTTTTCTGCAATATTCTATTTGACTCAACTATGTTTAATTCCTTTTTTTTCTATTCTACAAATTGTATTCCAAAGAAATTTGAAAATATGTTTTTGACTGAATGCGTTTGATGGTCGAGGTCAGCCCCAGTTTATACGATACACAAACCGGCAGCAATCAATAACATTCATTTTCTTAATGTTTATCTTTAATGATTTCTCTTTCATGATAAATCATCCACTAAATGAACCATTGAATAATTTTGAGGCAGGCTTGTTCATATTTCTGTCTATTGTCCGCGATACCCTTTTATCCAACATGCATTCTATGAGCAACCATACAGAGCTCTGAGCTGGAGTATAATGGTGAGCGGGGAACATTCCACAGACAGTTATTGTAAGATACTGTACCATGCGCATGTGTACACTACATACACACACACATAAACACAAACACATGCATATAAAGTACACTTAATAAAGACACACAGGAATGCATTTCCTGTCTGGACAGGAAGTTAGCCAGTTAGAGTGGCAGACAATACACATGCAGACATCTGTGTTGAGAATTTCAAGGCATACGCAGGCATGACCTCATGCAGATTAATTAATTTGACTGTAATGAAGGCCTTAACAACATACATCAACACGCTCATGCTCATAATGCATATCTAATGTTATCACTATGAAGAAATTGAGGAGTGGCCACTGTGTTATGGTGTGAAAATGAATTCTTATTGTGGAAAAACAAACAGCTTAAAATACTCTCTAGGTTGCATCGATGCCAGGAACCGCCTTAGCTTTTCCCATACTGACATAATCAACAGCTGGCTCTGCCTAAATAAGTTAGTCTGCGTTTGTGTGTGTGTGTAAGCATGTGCATCTGTGTGCATTCACGTACTCATGTCTTTTTACATGTCTGCAGTCAGACGTTTATCTTATTTACCTCTTGCGTTGTCTTGTAACATTTCTTGCAGTGCACTGTCTGTGCATGAGGGCATAGGAGTGACTTCAACATTGGGAGGAACACATTATAATGCGGGGGGTCTGGGGGTCCTCCCCCATGGCATTTTGAGGGTTAAACACTTAATTTCCTGCATTCTGGTGTAATTGTATGCACCCATTTGTGCCTGAGTGTGTGTGCGTGTGTGATACTTGAATACAACTGGAGACGCTATCAATATAGTCAGACATTATAACAACTGATAGGTTAGTCAGTTGCTGTTTCCTTTTCACAGACTTGCTGCAGAAATGTATATTTTTACGTTCGGCCGTGAGACAATATAGGCAAGTAGATATAGCCTACAATTAGAAAAACGGTTTGCTGATAGGCTTAAAGGAGTAATTTCATGCTCCTTTTCACTTGTTGACACAGTTCCTTGACTTCTCAATGCAATGTAGATTAGGTGAAAATACCACATAGTTTATTTGGAATAGCACATCATACAACAACTCTTTAGATAACAATCTGATTTCAGTGACTGTTGCTTTAAATTTAACAAGTCACTGCCCACCCCACCCCGACTTCCACATAGCTGTGTTGACATGAGGCTATGACTGCTTTACTGCTAGTACCAGTGCAGGCTACTCAAACAGAGTTTGAACGTAGTTTTATGGGTTTTGGATCACATATTGTTTAATTTTAGCAGTGTTTTCAAGGTTTTAATATTGCGCATGAATTCCACCTCGCCGTACAGACTACAGTAAAGAATACAGGTGGCAGAATGTAGTTCATTGTTGTTTGTGTCAACAACACAGCAGCAGCAGCTTGGTCACACAGCCCTGTGTAGGAACGGTGTTACGTTTTGATAACCAGCCATGTATCTACTAAGCACATTATTTCATGAATGAACGTTAAATTATATCATAGCACAACACTGCAGCCATCCTTGCCCGCTAAACAACCATGTACCCATAAGCACATATTAATTAATGAATGAAGGGTTACATAGTACGAAACCACAGCCCTTTTTGCCGCTATAGGGCTATGATAGATAGGTGGCTAGCTGCTAGATGCTAGCTGCTAGCAACAACACAAAGTGATAGGCAAGAAACGTTCAAATTAAACAAACACATATTCTATCTTTGTTATTATCACGGACGTAACGTTAAAGGTTTTGTATGATATGACTGATCACTGACCCAGATAAAAACATTATTACTCGCGGTACCAAAAACGGCAATCCGTTTCCGGCAGGGGATACAATTCGGGTATGACACGCAAGTGCGTCTTTATCAATGAGCAATGTTTAGGTTAAGTAAATCAATACATTATTTAAGCAGCCTATTTCTAATCCGTTTACAGTTTCTGAACAATAGCCTATATTAATATAATGTAGTTATTGATGTGCACATCACTCTTGATAATATGCCTGCAGTTACTCTATCAAAAAATAGATTTACAGATTTGGTCATTTGCAAATGTTGAACATTAAACTTTTACTTGCGGTTTGTGTACTGGTGATCAACATCAGTTCCTTGCCTTGCATATTTCGCTGATACTAAGTAACTGACCATATCCTCATAGGGGCGTTACCAAACAAACTGTGTGCAGCAATCTACGCAACATATACACGTTTTTCTCATTCACCTGATCGCTCGCCCCTCTCCCTTTTTAGCCAATACAGACCAGGAAGCTAACAGTCCACTTTGAAAGGCCTACTACTTCTCCTGTCACATCGACATTGCTAATTCCAAAAACAGAAATACTTGGTTTTCATATAATGGGTCCTTTAAATGAACTAGGCCTATTCACAGAGCAGAAGAATGAACATGAGTCACACAGCTGGACAAATCTCTGACTTATATATGATTTTAACAGTAAATGATCAGCACATTATGTGAATATTGCCTAAATATCCTACGAATCATCCTCAGGGCATGAGCGGTCCATGCCAACCCATGCGCAGGCTTGCATAATTGAAGAAGACATATTACACAAGCCTTTTACATTAAACTAATAGACTACATAGGCACCTTACCATAAGTTGAGTGGTTAGGCTACTGACAGTTTAAAGTTGGTGAAAACTTACCTTGTTCTACCAATCGGACATTAAGATAAGAAAGAAATAACCTGTTTATTTCGGAGCCAATCGGACATTAAGTTGAGACAGAAATAACCTGGCTATTTCAGAGCCAATCGGACATTAAGTTGAGACAGAAATTGTCTGTTTCAGGGTGATACTGGTGCATTTTGCAAAATAAAAGTTTAATATTTACATGTATTTCTCCCTGGCGGGATACAGTTTGGGTGGGACAAATCCAAATTCCAATATTGGGGGGGAGACTGTCCCACCCGTCCCCCCTGGCTCCTACGCCATTGTGTGTGCATACTGTATGTGAGAAAGAGGTCTTCCTTCCCTACATCTCGTTTACTGGCTCCCAGATGTCACAGTCCCACAAGCGTCATTGAAAAATGTTGCATTTTGTATTCAAAGTTTATACTTATAATTTCCCCCATCATCCGACTACCCCCCCCCCCCCCTCCCTCCACACACACACAGACACACACCTTTCCTCAAAAAGAGCATCTTGTGATGCCCCAGGTGGTCCTGACCCCCATGTTGAGAGCCACTGTACTAGACTCAGGCCTTGATCATAGAAGTGAGAGTCATTGTTGAAAAGCTCACCCTGAGACATGTCGAAAGCTTTAGCCCTGTCATTAAAAACGGCTAAGACTAACAGCCATATTAAAAACCAAATAATCACAGTCATTCTGTTTACAAGGACGACCTCTTTTACACAACCCCATGACGGCCTTGTCGATCAGTACTTAAAGAGTTCTGAAAGGAGCCTATTCAATGTGAGCGCTTGCAAAGGAAGGACAGAGAAATGAGAGAGGCTCACAGAGAAAACCGTCATTGTAGAAAGGACGAGTGAGAGAAACAAGAATGTTGGGAGAGTTGGAGAAAGCGAAGGAGGTCACGAAAGATCAGAAACAGATTTATCTTTTCGGTGCTCCTCGCCTTGCTTGTACTGTACCTTTCTCTATCCTCCCAACTGTTGTCAGCTAGCACCTCATTAGCATTAGCATGTCCCCTTCACATCTGCATGTAATGCACTTATATGCTAACAGGGGTCCTGCCGGCTGCCTGGGGTATTCACCACAGGCACTTCCACTACAGGAAGACCCAGTGCTGAGATAGGGGAAAACATTGAGGTTAGCACGCAGCACAGAGTTGGAGGCTAATGAATAAAAGGTACCATGAATATTAACAAGAAATGAACAGAGGCTTATAATTCAACATGGATAACGTGTCATTTGCGTTGACCTTGTGTTTGACGCAATTACATTTCAAATGATGGTCATCTCAGTATAAACGTAAATGTACAAGCAGACCAACACTCGAAATGGGACTGAACTGAACAAATTGAGCAGAACCCACAGCCAATCTCCGTCATGCAACCCAACCAAAGCCACAACACAGTATGTCAACAGCCCCTTCACCAGCCTTCATGATTGGACCTTTTGTATCCATACCAATTTAATTTTCGTCTTGCTACAGAGAAATACATTAATTCTAACAATGGGAGAACATTCTGTAGAGCTTGTTTTTTCTTTCAGTATATAGTATGTTCTTCAGCCAGCAAGCCTTGTTATATGCCTTGTCCTAGAGCCTCTTGTAGAGACAACCTACCCTGAGCAGCATGCTAGCTTAACACTCTTGACCAATATGTGACCCTTTTCCATTTAGTTTGTCATCATAACAGTGACTATCTATACTTGGTTGTTCAAGAGGAAATGAGATGGGCTGCGTGGAGGAAAGGAGAATATTGGAGTGGAGAGCCAAGAAGTGATCAATGAAACATTTTTAGTTTGACTAGAACTTGTTCTGTTGCCAGTTAATGTTTTCAGCTACAATACATAATTCTTAGAATTTAATTAAAAAACATTCTTTTTTTAAATATTTTAATTAAAGAAAATATATCTGCATTTGGGTGATTGACGTGACGCCTCATTTTTCTTTGCGTATATATATACTGTACTGTAGTATATACCTAAATACTAACCCTATATATCTAATACATCTCTCATATATTTACCCATTTACACATTTCAAAAATCATAGTTTTTGGAAATTAGTCTGTTATTTAAAGTGTCAAAAAGTCTGGCCCTTTTGTAAACTTGGTTGAAATCATAGGTGTCGTTTTTTTGGTCCCCCCCCAATAAAAACATGAAAGATGTCAGAGTAGTAGCGCATTATGCATATTACCGCTCAGTGAACTGCTCAACAGTGTATAGCCGTAACCTAGAATAGGCCTACTACACCATTGGTTCACTGTTACGTCCTATGTTGGATATTGTATTGTGCACATTGTGCACTCCAGTCACACGGCCTTACGCCGGCATATGGCACTGACGCACTACTTGCCACCTTCAACTGCTAGCTCTGCCAGATGAGCAAAGATGATTTTTGAAATGTGTAAATGGGTAAGAGTTAGAGGACGGGGTGGGGGGGTAGCGTTTGATGCTGACTAAGACCAAGCCGACAGTTCCGTGATTTTGACTTGTACTTGACTTGTACTGTCTTGTTCTGCAGTAGTAGTTTTATTAGGTTATGGATAAAATGTGTAGTAGACTAATAATGAGGTTTTAAGTCAGCTATATAATTTAGCCTACAGTAGATCATCCCAAAACACAGATTTAAATATGCAGAAAGTTTTGAACATGAGCATGAGCTATTAAAGTCCAGGGTTAATACATTAATATGTATTTGTATATCATATGCTTCCCCCATAGAAAAGAAAACAGAAGAGTAGGCTAAATCGTGCCTATGTGTTGAGGCCTATGCCTAAAGCAATATGTTTGTTAACCCTTACTTTATTATATTCCATATTTTTTTAATTGTGCATTACTGTATTTAATGTTTTCCTTGAAATAAATATACATTTCTACCCTACTGATACAGAAAAGGTACAAATTGTTCCATAAGAATTCACCAGAATGCATAAAATTAAGTGTTTCATTCTCCACATTTTCTGTGGTACTTTTTCCCACATTTAGCATGCTTTATAAGTGTACTGCAATCCTGCACACAATTGTAAATAATTTGGAGCTATATATTAGTTATAAAATACGAAACAAACCTTGTTTTATGATGTTAATTTTCTGAATGATCATGTGGTGTGAGCGTAATAAATACAACAATTAGGAAGTTAATTTTAAAATCCAATTAAAGGACTTTGAATGATATGATATCTCAGTTTGCCAAAGACCCTTTGAAACAGCACTTAACAGGTTTGTAACTCTCTCTAGAGAGTTATTATTAAAGTTTATTATAATTAAAGTTAGTTTAAATGTTTTAGATAAAATAATTATAAAAAAATGATTCCATCCATCCATCCATCTTCATCCGCTTATCCGGAGTCGGGTTGCGGGGGCAGCAGCTTCAGCAGGGGACCCCAAA
>JAODUK010035988.1:0-19799 GCA_027564635.1 Typhlichthys eigenmanni | reverse complement strand
ACGTGTGTATTTATTCCTGTACTAACGTGGGTCTTTATTCCTGTACTAACGTGGGTCTTTATGCCTGTACTAACGTGGGTCTTTATGCCTGTACTAACGTGTGTATTTATTCCTGTACTAACGTGGGTCTTTATTCCTGTACTAACGTGGGTCTTTATGCCTGTACTAACGTGTGCACACATTTCTCTGCATTTCCTGGCCTTGACAGAAACCTGGGTCACACCGACAATCACGGCCACCCCAGCTGCCATTTTGACTGCTGACTCCTTCTCCCACACACCCAGACCATCTGGTTGGGGAGGTGGGACAGGACTTCTCATCTCTTCAAAGTGGACCTACTGTGCTCTCCCTCTCTCTCACCTGACCATCTCCTCCATGTTCCATGCTGTCGTGCATGCCCTCGTCCAGTTAAACCGTCCCCCAGGCCAGTTCAGAAACCTCCTAGATGAGGTGGATGTCCTCCTAAGCTCCCTCCCTGTAGACGGAGCACCACTCACACTCTTGGGTGATTTCACCATCCCTCTAGAGAAGTTACACTAACTAGAATTGATCTACTTCTCTTCATTTGACCTCACTCTCACCATCTCCTCCAACACACAAGGCAAGAAACCTTGTGGACCTTGTGTCTTCACCAGATCATCCTGCTCTACCACCAAACACTCCTCTCCCAGTGTCACTCCTCTCCCAGTGTCTGACATCATGTAATCTCCTTCTCTCTCCCCCTAGATCCTCACATCATGTAATCTCCTTCTCTCTCCCCCTAGGTCCTCTCCCTACCCTCCCTATGCCCACCTGGGTATCTTATTATTCCAATATGTTTGTTTATACTGTGTTCAATTATGTATCCATGAACTCACCCTGAATGTCTTCCTAATGTTGGCTGGACTGCTGAAGGTGCCCTGGGAACACACACACACACAAGCAGGCCGGCAGAGAGACAGACAGGTTAGAAGGTTTTAGGCATGATTAGACAGTACTAGTATTAATGTCGTAATGTAGTAGTAATGTAGTACTAATGTAGTAGTAACGTAGTAGTAATAACGTAGTAGTGCAGTATTAACGCCTCATGTTCACTGTAGTGGTACATGCAGTACTAATGTAGTAATAACGTAGTAATAATACAGTATTAACACCTCAGATTCATTGTAGTGGTACATGCAGTACTAATGTAGTAATAATGTAGTATTAACGCCTCATGTTCATTGTAGTAATGTAGTTTTAACGCCTCATGTTCATTGTAGTAATAATGTAGTAATATTGCATTATTAACACCTCATGTTCATTGTAGTAATAATGTAGTGATAATGCAGTAATAATGCAGTATTAATGCCTCAGGTTCATTGTAGTAATAATGCAGTAATAATGTAGCAATAATGCAGTATTAACACCTCATGTTCGTTGTAGTAATAATGTAGTAAGAATGCATTATTAACACCTCATGTTCAATGTAGTAATGTAGTATTAACACCCCATGTTCATTGTAGTGATAATGCAGTAATAATGCAGTATTAACGCCTCAGGTTCATTTTAGTAATAATGTAGTAATAATGCATTATTAACACCTCATGTTCATTGTAATAATTCAGTATTAACACCTCATGTTCATTGTAGTAATAATGTAGTAATAATGTAGTATTAACACCTCAGGTTCATTGTAGTAATAATGTAGTATTAACACCTCATGTTCATTGTAGTAATAATGTAGTATTAACACCTCAGGTTCATTGTAGTAATAATGTAGTAATAATACAGTATTAACAGCTCAGGTTCATTGTAGTAATAATGCATTATTAACACCTCATATTCATTGTAGTAATAATGTAGTATTAACAACTCATGTTCATTGTAGTAATACTGTAGTAATAATGCAGTATTAACACCTCAGGTTCATTGTAGTAATAATGTAGTAATAATGTAGTATTAACAACTCATGTTCATTGTAGTAATACTGTAGTAATAATGCAGTATTAACACCTCAGGTTCATTGTAGTAATAATGTAGTAATAATGCAGTATTAACACCTCATGTTCATTGTAGTAATAATGTAGTAATAATGTAGTATTAACACCTCATGTTCATTGTAGTAATAATGTAGTAATAATGCAGTATTATCACCTCATGTTCATTGTAGTAATACTGTAGTAATAATGCAGCATTAACACCTCAGGTTCATTGTAGTAATAATGTAGTAATAATGTAGTATTAACACCTCAGGTTCATTGTAGTAATAATGTAGTAATAATGTAGTATTAACACCTCAGGTTCATTGTAGTGGTACATGCAGCAGTAGTACAACGTAGTAATCAAAGGCATGTGGAGGATGGAAGATTTTCTGGGATGTTTGGAGAAAACGTCATTCTGACCGCTGGACTCTGCCTGACGATCGCTGGTCTGAACAATAGAATTTATAATCAATACATTATATATTTCTAATCAATACCATTATTATATATTATTATAACACACGGGCAGGTAGACAGACCGGTACCTCTATAATAATCTGTCTCTCCAGTAAGGTGTAATGGTCTTGGACATGGACAGAATCTTCAGGCGAGAATGGCAAACTGTAAACAAACCACAGTAGTAGTTATTACAGGGTTAAGCCTGATCTGTACTTGACAGAGACGCAGTGTTGCAAGCAGTGCGCGCCATAAATGACGTCAGTATGTTGCCCCAGCACGCCTGTCGTGGGCCTTGGTCTTCTTAATATAATATGGTGCCGATGGCCTGCAGAACAGCCAAAGAATAAATTGGGACAGAACGAATGCGAACTAGTTACCAGATAAATACAGCAGAATTAAAACGTAACACCTAGACATTCTTAATTAAAAGAGAGAATTAAGACAGGAAACGTCCCGTCATGTGACGTCTGTATGTGCACTTCTCTAGAGTAGCTTTAATAAAATAGTTTAAACATTGTCCTACTTTAATATCCAGTCTGATTAGACTATAAAGACAAGAGAAATGGTTGTACTTTAGTAGCCTAACCTTTCATTTACCAACTGGTGAGCAACAACAACGATTTAGATGTAGGCTAGCTATGTGGGATACACTCCCGACTACGCTTCTCTTCAGTGGGTGAACTGACAGTGCTGGCTCCTTCTCCATTAAAACAACACCATCATCCAGTGTGCCTTGAGCAGTTAGAAACTGGAACAGTGTTGTAGAATACACACTCTCAAAACAATTGAAAAGACAACAACATTGTGCCGCTCCTAATCTTTGTATACAGCGCCACCTTTGGTTGTGGAGAATATTGCTAGGACACAAATTCAGGGTGAAGTGGTGTATGTAGTAACATGGTGTAACATGATGAGGATGTTCCAGCCTTTATAGTGCTGATGGTACGACGGCCTGTAGGGGGCAGTCACCTCAGACAGCTCTTAAGGAAGTCACGCTTTTTGTTCTCTTCTTTTATACTGAGGTGTTCCTTGTACTTCAGCAGCTATGTTAACATGGAAACACGTTAACATACAGAATACATACACATACACATACATATAGCATTGTGTGTGTAGAGACATATAGCATTGTGTGTGTCTAGAGACAGTTATATAGCATTGTGTGTGCAGAGACATATAGCATTGTGTGTGTAGAGACAGTTATATATCATTGTGTGTGTCTAGAGACATATAACATTGTGTTTGTATAGATACATAAAGCATTGTGTGTCTAGAGACAGTTATATAGCATTGTGTGTGTCTAGATACGTATAGCATTGTGTGTCGAGAGACAGTTATATATCATTGTGTGTGTCTAGAGACAGTTATATAGCATTATGTGTGTCTAGAGACAGTTATATAGCATTGTGTGTGTCTAGAGACAGCTAGATAGGACAGGTAGATAGCATGGTGTGTGTCTAGAGGCAGTTATATAGCATTGTGTGTGTCTAGAGACATATAGCATTGTATGTGTCTAGAGACAGTTAGATAGCATTGTGTGTGTCTAGAGCAGGGGTTCCCAAACTGTTCAATGCCAAGGAATTTTATAATTCCAGTGGATTCAACATTAGTGTTTTCTTTTCTAAAGTTGTATATGCAATGTTTTTTGTTGACTTTTCATGTCTGAAAGACTTTTTTAAATTCCATGACCTGTGGGAACCCTGGAGTGAGACAGTACCTACCGCAATGTCCTCCGTTCTGCCCAGAGCCCTGCAGAGAGACAGACAGGTTGAGTGGTGACAGGACTACAGCAGAACTACAGGACTGCAGCAGGACTACAGCAGGACTACAACAGGACTACAGCAGGACTACAGGACTGCAGCATGACTGCAGCAGGACTACAGCAGGACTACAACAGGACTACAGCGGGACTACAGGACTACAGCAGGACTACAGCGGGACTACAGGACTACAGCAGGACTACAGGACTACAACAGGAGGATACAGCAGGAGGCCTACAACAGGAGGACAACAGGAGTGTATTCTGACCTGTACAGCTGCAGTAGTCCCTCCCTGTCACCCATCTCCTTCAGGAAATGGATATAGTGGTGCAGCGCCGTCTCCCTGGCAACCAGCTCACGACACAAAACCTCTGTAAACACACACCACACAATATGATTAATTGCCACACATATAGACACATTAGTGGCAGTGCCATCTAGAGGTATATCATCATATATAAAGGTATTCACCTTTACTTAGAGACTTCTGCAGGAAAATTAAAATCTGGAATAGATGAAATATGTACTGTTAATAAGATGTTAAGTTAACACCACTACAGGCTACTGTGTTACTATAAAACTACAAGTAGTAATATTACTGCTGTAACAATGTTCCCTTCATCATGGGAGACCGCCTGGTCCAACAGATCCAGTTTGTCCTGCAGAGACCGGAACTGTTCCAGAGAGACCGCCTGACGCACACACACAGATTAACACTATAACACTAACAACAACAACAAGGAATCAGTGGTTCATACCTTTCCTTGTTGCATTCTCATGACAGTCACCTCAGGCGACCAGACACTACTGTGGTCCTATGACATCACAATGATGACATCATCAGTAGGGGGCGTAGTTTGTAAAAGAGATTAAGAGATAGTGCAGGCAGACAGACAGACAGACAGACACAGGTAGACAGGCAGGTAGACAGGCAGGAAGGCAGGCAGGCAGGCAGGCAGGCAGGCAAGCAGACAGACACAGGCAGGCAGACACAGGCAGGCAGGCACGCAGACAGATAGGCAGACAGACACAGGTAGACAGACAGACACAGGCAGGCAGGCAGGCAGACAGACAGGCAGACAGACACAGGTAGACAGACAGGCAGGCAGGCAGGCAGACAGACAGACACAGGTAGACAGACAGACACAGGCAGGCAGGCACGCAGACAGACAGGCAGACAGACACAGGTAGACAGACAGGCAGGCAGGCAGACAAACACAGGTAGACAGACAGACACAGGCAGGCAGGCACGCAGACAGACAGGCAGACAGACACACCCACCTTGTACTCTGATTTCGGTTTACGTATTTCTGGAGAGTAATGTTTACTTGAGATGTCGCCAATCGCTATGGAAACGAACACATCAACCAATCAGAAAGCAGAGTCTCATCATCAACATGTCAATCATTATATAAAATACTAACCCTCAGAGAGCGACTGGAATCCACCTCCTTTTTGTTTCCCTGGCAACCAGAGAGAAACATATCATAATTTAATTGTATGATTCATTAATTGTGTACTTTCATATGATGTTGTTCAGGATGAGTTCGTCGGTTTGGTTGTTGCTTTACTGAACCAACCAGACTGAAGATGCATACGAAGAGTAGGGTTAACACCTGCTGTGTGAGGTGGGTGGAACTTAAAGGGTTTACACTGTACTGAAGTAAGAACCATATGTACTTAAGGGTTTAATAATATGTTGAGATAAGGGCTTTGCCTTACCTTTGAACAGGGAGCTCAGAGAATAGCCAGAGTTGTTCTTGGTGAGAGGTGCGGTTGTGTAGTGCGTGTTGGTGCCACAGGAGGCGCTGTCTGGGCCTCTGAGCGAGGAAGCGGTCTCTCCCACTGACCAGGAAATGCCTGAGGGAGACAGAGAGCGTCACTTCCGGCAGGCAGGGTCCCACCAGAAGGGTCCCACCACCAGCAGGGTCCCACCAGCAGGGTCCCAGCAGCAGCAGCAGCAGCAGCAGCAGCAGCAGCAGCAGGGTCCCAGCAGCAGGGTCCCACCAGCAGGGTCCCAGCAGCAGCAGCAGCAGCAGCAGCAGCAGCAGCAAGGTCCCACCAGCAGGGTCCCAGCAGCAGGGTCCCAGCAGCAGCAGCAGCAGCAGCAGCAGCAGCAGCAGGGTCCCAGCAGCAGCAGCAGCAAGGTCCCACCAGCAGGGTCCCAGCAGCAGGGTCCCACCAGCAGGATCCCAGCAGCAGCAGCAGCAGCAGCCAACCCTAACATTAGCTGCTAACTCTACCCAGCAGCAGGTTCATACTTCCAACCGGCTCTCCGCTCCAGCTGACACGTTCCACCTCCTCATCGTCCTCCAGCAGGCCCCGGATGCTGCTCACTGCTCTCTTAGACTCCTTCAGCTGCAGGGGTTAGGGTTAGAGTTAGAAGGAGCTAACGCCAACACACAGGAAGTAGCTAACACACAGGAAGTAGCTAACACTAACACACAGGAAGTAGCTAACGCTAACACGCAGGAAGGAGCTTACCATAACAAACAGGAAGTAGCTAACGCTAACACACAGGAAGTAGCTAACACTAACACGCAGGAAGGAGCTAACACTAACACGCAGGAAGAAGCTAACGCTAACACACAGGAAGTAGCTAACCATAACACACAGGAAGAAGCTAACGCTAACACACAGGAAGGAGCTAACATAACACAAAGGAAGGAGCTAACCATAACACACAGGAAGAAGCTAACGTTAACACACAGGAAGAAGCTAACCATAACACACAGGAAGGAGCTAACCATAACACACAGGAAGAAGCTAACGCTAACACACAGGAAGGAGCTAACGCTAACACACAGGAAGGAGCTAACCATAACACACAGGAAGGAGCTAACGCTAACACACAGGAAGGAGCTAACCATAACACACAGGAAGTAGCTAATGCTAACACACAGGAAGGAGCTAACCATAACACACAGGAAGTAGCTAACCATAACACACAGGAAGAAGCTAACCATAACACACAGGAAGGAGCTAAACATAACACACAGGAAGTAGCTAATGCTAACACACAGGAAGAAGCTAACCATAACACACAGGAAGTAGCTAATGCTAACACACAGAAAGAAGCTAACCATAACACACAGGAAGTAGCTAACGCTAACAAACAGGAAGGAGCTAAACATAACACACAGGAAGTAGCTACCCATAACACACAAGAAGTAGCTAATGCTAACACACAGGAAGAAGCTAACCATAACACACAGGAAGGAGCTAAACATAACACACAGGAAGTAGCTAATGCTAACACGCAGGAAGGAGCTAACCATAACACAGGAAGTAGCTAATGCTAACACACAGGAAGTAGCTAATGCTAACACACAGGAAGTAGCTAACTATAACACACAGGAAGGAGCTAACCATAACACACAGGAAGGAGCTAATGCTAACACGCAGGAAGGAGCTAACCATAACACACAGGAAGTAGCTAATGCTAACACACAGGAAGTAGCTAACCATAACACACAGGAAGTAGCTAATGCTAACACACAGGAAGGAGCTAACCATAACACACAGGAAGTTGCTAACCCTACGTAGACACGCATCTGGTATACCTGGAAAAGGCAGGGAATAGATCCCCAAACTAGTAGTGCCTTGCTCTGCACAGGGAATAGAACCCCTAACCTGGCAGTGTTATTGTCTTGCTTGCTTAGACAATGAATCCCTATTAAAGCAGATCAAATAAATATTGGTAGAAAATATTTATTTTCCAGAGTGAATATAGCTCACCTTGGTGAAATCATCATCTTCGTCATCAAAAGTGAAAGGTTTAATCTTTAAATTTGAACTGTTCCAGTAATCCTCTTCATCAGTTTTGGCCTTCGTCATCTGAGTAGTACATAATCGTCATCATCATCATCACCACTACTCTCAAAAACAGAGGCGTTACAAACAGATGGTTTGTTTTTATATGCAATTTATATATGACTACTGGTAATTGATATATTATGTACCTTTGTTACAGGTGAAATTAGATCAGCTAGATGTCGTGTTAGCACGACAATATTATGTATATATCAATAAACATCAATATTTGAAATGAATGGCATCAGCTGGACTGATAACGTCAGAAACAAGCAGAACATTTCAGGTGAAAAAACAACCTCGACGACTATCATTTATTTAATAACAAACGATCTATCATGGCTCTTCCTTCTTAGCTAGCTTCTTAGCTAGCTGTTTGATAGCTGCAGGATACGATACTTCCTCTGGCAATTTACTGTAGCTGGAATCCTAAAGTTTGCATTACTGCCATCTTCTGGTGGGGACTCGCGTTTCTTTTTTAGGGTAGATTATAGATACATATATGTATATGATTAATTGTTAGTAACTGCAGCTACCATTTTCTAGATCTGAGACGTAAAATAAAGCCTAAAGTCCTATAGCAAAGCAGTAAAATTGTTAATTTCTGATTTTCATTTGGATTTACAACCAGAGCCATGATAGCAAACATATGATAACGGATTACCGCCACCTTCTGGTCTGGAGTTTAGGCAACAGAAGGATATTTCTGATGCAAATTATCATCGTATTCATAGTCCGGACTGGCCATCCCAAACATCCATCCATCCATCCATCTTCATCCGCTTATCCAGAGTCGGGTCGCGGGGCATCCCAAACATAATATTTCATTATATATCACTTCATTACAATTTTATTAAAAAGTATAAATAGAATACAATCCAAAAGAAATAAACATACACTATAATAACTATCACATAGGCCTATAAGAGCCATATAAATAAACAGTCATCTCCGTTCACTCCAATGGACCGTTGGCGTAACGTAACTGTTTATCTCCATGGATCTGGGCCTACTGTAATCTGTCTCCCATCTATTTGCTTGTATCAGTAACGTTTCCATGTTAACAATCATTTAAAGTGTAATCTGAGGATGTCAGAAAAAACCAGAGACGTTCATCGTCGTTTGGAAAGCAAAGCAAACACTGAAGAAACGTTTTGCGTGTAAACTGAAACGTTGCCAATCAGACAGACGTCCCTGGCTGCCTGTAATTGCGCAGCGCCCCCTGCCGCTGAATTATATATAGACAGATACAGACACGAGTCTGTGGTAGAGGACATTCGTGTGCCGGATAAACACATTTAACTGCAGTTTACTTTATTTATGTGATCAAAATTGTTAGATACTAAGAACTAGAACTAATAATACCGATTATAAACGACATAAAGCAGTTAATATAAAGTCGTGTAATGGCTAAATGGGGGGAAGGAGACCCTCGCTGGATCGTGGAGGAACGAGCAGACGCGACGAACGTCAACAACTGGCACTGGTGAGACACCGTCTCGTATTTATTGATATCAGTGTGCATTATAACAAACTACAGTGTTTCTTGATGTTAATGTATTAATGATACAAACGTAAAAAAAACTACCAACTGCTCAACATGTACAATAGCATTGGGCTTCAGAACACGCTTGAGTGTGAGTGATTGTGTGTGTGTCTGTGTCGGCTGTAGAGTATTAATAGAGCTGACCATGTATACTGCACTGTGTACTACTGCAGTATAAATACTACCATGTATACACTACAATATACTACCACTGTCTACAGTACTACTGCAGTATAAATACTACCATGTATACCCTACATATGGATATACTACCACTGTCTACACCAGGGTTGTGAAACACTGGTCTATAGTATACTGCAGTATAAATACTGTCCATGAAGTGTTGGCTAGTAAGATGTAACTTACAGTTTACAGCTACCAGCTGGCCACCGTTACATATGGAAATAGCTCAAACATACCTAGTTTTTTTAAACTCAACAAAGTTGTTACTCAAACTCAACCTTACCAGGTTATACTAACTAAACCCCAACTAGGTACTCCAACAAAATCGTAGCTAGTTACTAAATATCAGATAGTTACTCTTAACTAGTTACTCTAACCCACCCTCTCCTAGTTAATATAGCTAACCTTCAGATAGTTACTCTAACCCGCCCTATCCTAGTTAACCTAACTAACCCTTACATAGATACTTTAACCCACCCTAACCTAGATTATCTAACTAACTCATAACTAGTTACTCTAACCCACCCTAACCTAGTTAACCTAACCATTCCTTATCTATTTACTCTAACCCACCCTAACCTAGTTTATCTAACAAACCCTTATCTATTTACTCTAATCCACCATAACCTAGTTTATATAACTATCCCTTATCTAGATACTCTAACCCACCATAACCTAGTTACCCTAACTAACCTCAGCTAGTTACTCTAACACGTACCTACTCTTAACTAACCCTTAGCTGGTTGTTTGCTGTCAGGACGGAGCGGGACGCCAGCGTGTGGTCCTCAGAGTACCTGAAGGAGGCGCTGTTGTCAGTGCGGGTGGAGGGTCCGGAGGGGAGCTGTCAGCTGACCGAGGTGACCAAGCTGGAGGGCGAGGCCTCCGTCAATAACCGCAAAGGCAAACTGATCTACTTCTACGAGTGGCTGATCTGTGCCACCTGGACCGGTGGGTGATGTGACCGCCCACACATGGTAGCCATGACAGCAGGAACACCTAGGATCCAGAGCCATGTAGAAGAGAGTCGCACCAATGGAAGTTAAACGTTTTCCATGGTCACCTGTTTCATGGAGACGCAAAACAGTTCCAGAAGGTGCTTGGTGGTCAGTTTGAATCAATACGGATACATATCTGCAATGTTTGGTAATTAGTAGTCAATACATGCATCGATTTACATACAATACAATTGATAGGATACCTTTAGTATTTGCGGCTAACTTCCAGGAACTGTTTTGAGATTCCATGACCCGCCATTGCTGTGAAAAAAAAAACAAATGAACAAGTGAAGTGAACGGAGTTGACGCCTCTCTTCTACATGGCTCTGCTAGGATCAAGCTAACATCTCTCTCTTCTACGTGGCTCTGCTAGGATCAAGCTAACACCTCTCTTCTACATGGCTCTGCTAGGATCAAGCTAACATCTCTCTTCTACATGGCTCTGCTAGGATCAAGCTAATATCGCTCTCCTACATGGCTCTGCTAGGATCAAGCTAACATCTCTCTCTTCTACGTGGCTCTGCTAGGATCAAGCTAACATCTCTCTCCTACATGGCTCTGCTAGATCAAGCTAACATCTCTCTTGTACATGGCTCTGCTAGGCTAAAGCTAACATCTCTCTTCTACATGGCTCTGCTAGGATCAAGCTAACATCTCTCTCCTACGTGGCTCTGCTAGGATCAAGCTAACATCTCTCTCTCCTACGTGGCTCTGCTAGGATCAAGCTAACATCTCTCTCTCCTACGTGGCTCTGCTAGGCTCAAGCTAACATCTCTCTTCTACATGGCTCTGCTAGGCTCAAGCTAACATCTTTCTTCTACATGGCTCTGCTAGGATCAAGCTAACATCTCTCTCCTACATGGCTCTGCTAGGATCAAGCCAACATCTCTCTCCTACATGGCTCTGCTAGGCTCAAGCTAACATCTCTCTTCTACGTGGCTCTGCTAGGCTCAAGCTAACATCTCTCTTCTACATGGCTCTGCTAGGATCAAGCTAACATCTCTCTCCTACATGGCTCTTCTAGGATGAAGCCAACATCTCTCTCCTACATGGCTCTGCTAGGATCAAGCTAACATCTCTCTTCTACGTGGCTCTGCTAGGCTCAAGCTAACATCTCTCTTCTACGTGGCTCTGCTAGGCTCAAGCTAACATCTCTTCTACATGGCTCCGCTAGGATCAAGCTAACATCTCTCTCTACATGGCTCTGCTAGGATAAAGCTAACATCTCTCTTCTACATTGCTCTGCTAGGCTCAAGTTAACATCTCTCTCTTTCTCATTCTTACAGGAACAACAAAGACAGGGATTAAATACAGAGGAAACATCGTAGTGACCAACCTGTCAGACGAAAATGACATGGACGACCTCGATGTACGGCCTGTAATAACTGAGATGACAATATTCATAATAACAACAATAATGTTCATAAGGAATTTATTTTGATTGCATTGTAGATTGTGAAACATTGTAGATTGAGTAACAACGTTCAGTTAATTAAGTGACTAAATAATTGTTCATCCTTAAGAGTGATTATAATATGAACGATTCAAGTTGGGTTCCAGCCTAAAGCTTTCTTCTTTACCAGAACATCAGTGTGATGTATATTGGACTAGGTCAAGTTCTGGTCAGACCCCATGCTAACTGATCAGACCTTATGCTAACTAGTTAGATGTCATGCTAACTGTTCAGGCATCATAGTAACTGGTCTGACCTCATGCTAACTGGTTAGACATCATGCTAACTGCTAAGACCTCATGCTAACTGCTAAGACCTCATGCTAACTGGTTAGACATCATGCTAACTGATGCTACTGGTCAGATCACAGCATCTCTGTGTAAAGACCAGCCTGAAACGCCTCTGCTGCGCCTCATGAGGAGCGAGGGTGTTCGCAGCGTCCGCAAGGCTCTGGGCAGCTACGTCACCCAGCTGAAGTCAGGTCAGTGATCTCCCAGTAACAGCAGCTCTGCATACTGGTCCTTCTGGTGCTACTGGTCTGGCCTCTGCTTCTAGAGTTCACTCAGGGCATGATTCTCCCCACGGCCAATGGACCGAGCCAATCACAGACCGTCTCCACCCAGGGGCGGGTTAGATCTAAAACACAGGTAGGTCTGGTCTGGTGTTGACTGACAGGTGGAATATGCTGCTCTGTGGTGACCTTTGAACTCTGTCTACAGATCAGCTCCTCAGCCCCGCCCCCAAGCGTGGCCCCGCCCCTCAGCACAAGACCCACCGCGCTCGGACTCAAAATCACCACCTGCAGCTTTTCCATGAAGGAACGGTTCTTCACATCCCCGGACGAACTGTACAGAACCTTCTTGGAGCAAGAGGTAAGACCACAGAGACAGACAAGATTCACATTCACTTAATTTTCACCTGGACCCTATTTCAGGTTTGTTAACCCTTAAATGACGGAAACTCTGAGATTTCTGTTACAGAAAGATAACTCAGGTAAAGTTACCATGGTAACTGACTCTGTTAACCTAACCTTCCCGCTAGCAGGATTTCTTTAACAAACCCTGAGTTTCTCTATTCCCTTCCACTGAGCCTGAAGCAGAGTCAGACTTTTCCTCAATGTGGAAGCCGAATTAATTCCAAACGATTTTCAGACCTTGATTAGATGTACAGTAGCTGATTCCCAGATCATAATAGAATGTTACTGGGTGTTATATTTGTCACATTTATCTTAACAACATTATCCAGCCTTTTACATGTACAGCAGCCACTACACTGTAGCTGGAGCTGTGGCCAAGCGGTAGCTTCGAGACCATATGGACTTTGATTTCTTGGGTTTGAATCCGGGCGACGTCATTTCACATTTTAATAGGCTGTTTCTTTCCCACTAGTTTATTGTCTCTCTCTGTCACTGTTCTGTACTATAAATAACAATATAATAACATTTTTTATTAAAAAAAACAACTTTTTTTTCTGAATATGTCCGCATTCTCGGCAGGGACGTCACTATAGTTTAATAGAACGTCTTTTCATCATAGGCTATTGTAACAAGAAGTAGACCTAGGGTATCTAATGTATCTAAAATATGTCTTCTAGTCCTACTGTAAATTGGGTTATACTTATTTGACATCTCACTGAGTATTCTCTCAGTATATACACCTTTATTTAACCAGGGAAAAGACTCAATGAGATTAAAATCTCTTGATGAACACAGCATGAACATGTTTGACTATTAAGCATGTTAAGATTGATTTTTTTCTTGGCGGTGCCATATTGCAGCGTAGTATCTGAGCTCCATTGATAATGGCTTTGTAAGTTGTCATGCACGCGCTTAACTCTTAACTTAAGTAAAAATACTCAGAGTTGACTAAATAAACTCAGATCAGCTGTTCTGAAACTGAAAACTCAAGAGTTTGTCAACTCATGAGTTCAGGGTTAGTTTCAGAGTTGGTTAAACCAGCTTTCTGATATAGGGCCCAGAAATGCCTCAAAACAACAAATCAATAAATATTACACAAAGACATGATAAACATTACATCTCTGCTCTAGTTTGTCCAGGTCTTCACCCATTCGCCGGCGGTTGTCGAGGGTTACCGTGGTGGAAGGTTCTGCTTGATGGATGGAAACGTGACAGGAGAGTTTACAGAGCTGGTGAGAAACACTTTAGTTAACCAGGAGGAGACTAGTTAACCAAGGGACAGACTAGTTAACCAGGAAACTAGTTAACAGAGAGGAGACTAGTTAACCAGGCAGTTAACCAGGGAACAGACTGGTTAACCAGATGACAGAGTAGATAACCAGATAGCAGGTGTTGAAGTTGATGTCTGTGGCTTCAGGTCCCAGATGAGAAGATTGGGATGAGATGGAGATTTCGGACCTGGCCCAGTGGTACGACCATATAACTATTTTGTAACAATTATAATTTACAGAATAATAATGTATGTAAATATATTGTTTTATTATTTATATTATTATTATTACTTTGTGGGCATGCCACTCAAGTTATATAAACGCACACACACACAGTGCCAGCCATGTAACAATAATGTAATTCCCACTCAATAAGAGATTGATCTGCCCTGTAGAGCACTACGCCTCCATCTCCCTGCTGCTGAAGGAGCAGGGAGGTGAGACGGAGGTGGAGATGGAGTGTACCGGCGTTCCCTCAGGGGAGGAGGAGATGACCAGGGAGGGCTGGAGGAGATACTACTTCACAGCCATCAAGCAGACGTTTGGATACTGACCAGCTTGCTGCGTCACTGGACATGCACTGCCCCCTACTGGTCAGGGTATATATTCTGACCGACAGGTTCATCACACACATTTGCACTACAGTGCGTGTGTGGAGCAATGGATTACTTTCAAGGAAACTCGTTTGCCTTTGGGACTACCTTGCCAAGTAGAGTCATGCTGTTCCAAATTGCTTTTCATAATAAAACAGTACATTTTCATGCACACGCCTCCTAAATAATACCAGAAAACACCACACACAAAAGAACTATATAGAATTATCAAAGATGATTTTAAAATACCATGTTTTAGGAGAGTTGTAATCTATCTTTAACTACAGCTGTACTCCAAAGTAAAGCAAATGATTATATTTTGCATAAATCACTGTTGTGGGGAACCATTTGTATTTCACTAGACTTTATTGTCCACTGGGGGAAATTCGTTTTAACAGGACTGTGCATCACCAAAATAGAAATGTTTCACAAAAACGCTTTAATATCGCCTGACCTGTATGACTTGACTATTGATGCGACTCGAGCTAAGATAAAATGTGAGTTATTGTTCAGTTTGGTCAAATAATCCGTATATGTGCATTAAACTACTGGGAACATTAGATCAGTAACCACACATATAGTGCAAATTAACATATCTGAGTGAGATTCTACTTATTTATTAATCATTATTAACGGATACTGTCTACTGACTGAATTCAGATGCATAAACAACAACCACACAAAACAGTGCAGCAAAAACAATAAGAAAAAAAAAGGGAATTTATATAATCACATACAGTAACAGAATAATTCTGACACTGGTAGAAAATTAATTTAAAACAATAAAATATTTACAAACACATTCAAATGCGTCCAGTGTAATATACAAATGTACTGTACATATGTAACAACATCATGTTCATATACAGGGTGGACTAGAAATCTTCATCCTCATCTTCACAGCCATAATCTGAAAGCAACACACATATCACTATGTTTGTGTGCGTGTGTGTGCGCATGCATGTTTGTGTGTGCGTGTGTGGGTGTGTATCAATTGCTGATCTTACTGGCTGTTCCATGTTGCAGAGGCGGAGCTAAAATGTGGTCCAGGTTTGACATCAGACTGACCAGCGGTTCTATTAGAATCCAGATTATGTTCCACTAGTCAGCCTCCATTGTGTTAGTTAGCCTCTGCTAACTAGCCTGTTAGCCTCTATTAGCACCTGTTAGTTAGCCTCTGTTAACTAGCCTGTTAGCATCATTAGCACCTCTGTTGTTAGGACTATTAGCACGTGTTAGTTAGCCTCTGTTAACTAGTCTGTTAGCCTCCATTAGCACCTCAGTTAGCTTCTGTTAGCACATGTGTTAGTCTGTTAACTAGCCTGTTAGCCTTCGTTAGCACCTCTGTTAGTTAGCACTATTACCACATGTGTTAGTTAGTCTCTGCTAACTAGCCTGTTACCCTCCAGTATAACAGGCTTTGGCAGGCTGTTTATCCACACAGTATATAATCATATTGTGTGTGTGTGTGTTCTCACCACTTCCTCCAATCAGCTTCAAGGCACTGACAAAAGGCTCCTCCCCCTCCACTTCCTCCTCCTCCTCCTCCTCAGCAGGAGGAGAGGTCAGAGGGTCAGGAGGTGTGGATGGGGCTGTTGTCATGGCGACTGGTTCTGCCTGTTCAGGGCACATTTAAACAGTGAGTCCGGCAGGCTGCCTGACCTATCTGCTGGTTTAGCTCATTAGCTCACCTGGGGCTTCTTCTTCGGTGGTGTTGACGATATGAGAGGACGGAGCCTGCAACCAACATGAACACGTTTATTACCATTCCGTCTAATATGGAGAGCACATCTGGGGAAGAGACTGTGTGTGGTAATCACATGACTAAAGTCGCATTCACACATCTGGTGGCAAAAGCAGCAGAAGGTTGAATCCACCACCATTTTTTGCTGAGGATGTAAGCGCAAAATGTATGAGGGGGTCGTTGCTATGGGCAATATACGGGGAGATCTTTGTTTAAGCTTTGTTTTATCAACGAATATTAGCAGTAGTGGTGGAAGACTAACCTGACATACCAGATGAATTGTTGTCACAAGTCCATCTGGGGAGCCTTACATTGAAACTGTGAATGACTGTACTTTCAAAAAAATACTTGGCAGTTGATTGGATGAATCATCTGGTCGTTTTCACTGTCGGCACCATGGTCGGCACACCTAAACCAGGCCCGTATAGCTATAAACGTGACGCTGATTAGAAAGTTCAGTTGCTACTCGGACACATTCAAAATGATTGAGGCTTTCCAGACTGATTCTCATGGCAAAATTTAATGCTATTGCTAAATCTTCCAGTAGCCTCGCGAGACTACCCTGATCTCGCGACCTTCAGTTTTATTTCGCTGTGGTTCCGATGTTTCATCCAATCAATTGCCAAGTGTTTGTTTTAAAGTACAGCCATTCACAAACCATTTCAATGTACGGCTCCCCAGATGGACTTGTAACAACAATTCCTCTGGCATGTCACGTTAGATCCATCCATAGATATAGGATACAATGGGAAGCAACTGTGGTTGGTCTAATTGTTTTTTTATTTTAATTTTTTTAAAATTGTATAAGGTCTTTATTGGAATAAGATATATCTTAAAAGGAAGCTTAAGTGTTGCAAAAGCTTAAATTAAAAATGAACATAGGGATTTAGATCGCACATCTTTTTTTTTTTCTTTTCTAATTGTTCTAAATAGTATAAAACATTTTAGATTTGTAATATACAGTTTTTCTAACAGATTGCAATCTTTTTGTATTTGGTGATATGTTAGGGTTTGAATTGAAGTTGAAGAGTTTTGAAAAGAATATGTAAGCATGTTAATTAGCCTGTATGTTACGAGCTGGTTCAAGAGCCGTACACCAAACAAACACTCTTGGTTTCTAAAATGCAGTCCTAAAATAGTTACTTTGCAACTTAACTTAAAACTTAATTTAACACTGGGATCGGTACTCTGTATCGGCCAATATCTAAAGTGCCGGTATCTATTGGTATCGGGACTGAAAAAACTGGATCGTGCCATCCCTAATAGTAACATTATATAGAATATATTTTAATAAAATTATTAAAACATTAATGTCCTCTCGAGGTTCAGTTAGCTTTTGCCCAGAAACAGCCAGTACAATTTAATGTCGTTCACATTTTCTACTTTTTTGAGAGCCTGTACTTTTTAACTTTTACTTGAGTACAGAAGGTGAATCAGTACTTTAACTTTTACCAGAGTCTTTTTTTTACAGAAGTATCTTTACTTCTACTTAAGTAATGACTTTGTGTACTTTTGACACCTCTGGCAACAACCATGTCATGGGTGCAACAACCATGTCATGGGTGCAAAACCCATCATGCAGTGCGTACCTCTTTCCCAGGCGGCAGGTGGAGGCTGCCAGGCTGCTCTTGACCGAGCTCCTGCGGCGTAGTCGGACTCCTCTGGACGAGGAGGTGGGAGAGGAGGAGGCGGGAGCAGGAGTTACAGGAGCATCCAGGTCTCGCAGGACCTGGTAGTTGATCTTGCTGGAGATCTTCTTCTGCTCCAGCATCTTCTCAATGGCCTCCTCTGCTGACGCTGCCAGAATGGGCTCCTTCTTCTTCGCACTCTTCCTCTTCTCCTTGTATGTCCCCTCCTCCTTCTCCTTGTTCACCTTCTCCTCCTTCTCTGAAGGAGGAACTCTATATCAATATTCAATGTATACAACTCCATAACATGCTAACATGCTAGTACTTATACCTTCACGCTAACATGCTAGTACTTATACCTTCATGCTAACATGCTAGTACTTATACCTCTCTGTTCCTTCAGATACTCCAGGTTCTGTTGGGTCCACAGGGCCGTCTTTAGTGCCGCCTCTGCGTCATTCAAGATATACTGCAAGCGCACGCACACACACACACACACACACACACGTCACACCCTGGGATTGATGATGTCACACTTTCATCTCCTGATCAATATACTGACCTTATCAATCTCCTGATCATCAATACCATCGAGGTTCAGCTCCCCGTCTGAAACAACATGTTAACTCACCTTGATGAAGGAGCATTAGAGAAGGAACATTAAATTGTAATGTTACAGACTGTAGCTTTAATGAACATACAATAAGATACTATACTATATAGTAACAGAGTAGTAACAGTAAAACTACTAATATTAATAGTAGTATTACTATGACTAAGTAATAGTAGTATTGCTACTAATAAGAGTAATAGTAGTATTGCTAATATTAATTGTATTATTAATTTTACTAATACTAATACAGTAGTAATACTAATACAGTAGTAATACTTCTACTAGCAGTAATACTTCTACTAGCAGTAGTAATACTACTAATAGCAGTAATAATTCTAATAGTAGTAATACTACTAATATCAGTAGTAAACTTCTACTCGCAGTAGTAATTCTACTACTAGCAGTAATTCTACTAATAGTATTAACAATACCAATATCAGTGTTAATACTAATAGCAGTAGTAATACTTCTACCAGCAGTAGTAATTATACTAATAGTAATACTACTAATAGTAATTCTACTAGTAACAGTGTTAATACTACTAATAGCAGTAGTAATTCTACTAATAGTAATTCTACTAATAGTAGTAGTAATACTTCTAATAGTAACACTTCTACTAGCAGTAGTAATTCTACTAGCAATAGTAATACTTCTACTAGCAGTAGCAGTAGTAATTCTACTAGCAGTAATACTACTAATAGTATTACTACTAATAGTAGTAGTAATACTTCTACTAATAGTAATACTTCTACTAGCAGTAGTAATTCTACTAATAGTAATACTACTAATAGCAGTAGTAATACTGTGTGGTGAACACAGTCTATGTTATTGTTGTTATAATTCAAACAGTTATGGTTATGCAGGTTTTGCCATTGTTTGGTG
>JAODUK010035977.1:0-21677 GCA_027564635.1 Typhlichthys eigenmanni | reverse complement strand
CTCTCAAACACAACCATTATAAGATCTAATATATAGCTAAAATAGAATATCTAAAATGTCTAGCACAATTTTCTACAGTATATAGTATAATAATAGAAGGACAGTACAATGCGACATATGACAATGGCAAAACATGTTGAAAGGCTTTAAGCACTCATTTCGCATCCAAGCATTTTCTTTACAGATTAGATAATATTTTTTTGTAAATAATAAATGTATTATTTTTGTCAACACAGCATAATAATAATTATTGTTGAATAATAAAAAAAAAAAAAATGCTTTGCACAGCATTCCTCTAACTTCATCTCCGGCACGTTCTTGTCAAGTTCATGAGGGCATATTGGGCTGTCACAGGTGAAGTTATTGAGTGCTCTCAACTTCTTATGCAGATTTCAAGCCATTTATGCCCCCTTACTGTAAGTCTGCATTTATCAGCAAGGATGCCACAAAGAGTTTATCCAAACAATGTATAAGATTTCCATAGCAAAATTACAATTAAAACCGGATCGCCTTCTGCGAACACGAACGAGCGCTCACTGTTCATGTCCCGCAGAAGTAGTCTGGACTTTGAGACAGTCCTAAACCCTTACGGATTTAGCGGGAACGCGCATCAAAGTCTGTGAGTCTGTGAGGGTGGACATTGAGATGGGGCCACTGTTAATAAATCACCCACAGCTATAGGAAATACTATTTTGGGTAATGATATAAAGGAAGGAGGGGGGGGGGGGGCTGTTATTTAAACCAACCATTGTCTTTCTTTGTGTTTGTACAGTACTGTATGTGTAAAAACCTTACAGGCATTTTACTATAGGCATTTAAATATTTCAGTATTTGAATATAGTATAGTATAATGTAGTTCGAATCCATTAATTTACTTTAACACACTCTCTCTCTCTCTCTCTCTCTCTGTCTCCCTCTCTTCTTTCATTTCCTAACATCCTCTCTCTCCCCCATGGCACTGCAATAGCAATACTGTACAAATAAACATTTGACATGTAACCATGCAAACAAAAATATTGTTGTTGTTATTTTATGTCAATGCGGATAACTTTGTGAACCTATTAATTTAGTACTACACAAATAAATGTCACTATATTCCTCACACTGTAGGAAAATCCAGTTGAAAAGGAGCCAGTGATCTTATGAAAACTATTATGAATGGTGTGAGAAAAGCCCAGAGGATTACGCTTGGCTGCCATTATAGAAGAGACTATTACAACGGCTGTAGAAGTCCAGCATGCCTAATCTTCACTCCAGACCAATGCTTTTCCATTACGTTTGAACAAAGAACTGGGGGTGTGGAATTACAGTGCTTAAAAGTGTACAGCAGCAAGCCTGCAGTGTATAAAGCAGTTGGAATATTATCTAGCGGACTCCTGTCCTTCTCAATATATTCCTTTGCCTTGACATCCCCTTGTTGTCTGTTCCCTGCAGTCCTTATCGGCGGAGCGTCGGCTGCGCGTCCGCTACCGATGGCCTTTGCCCTGTGCAGCTTCCTGCTCTACAGATGATGAGCGCCTGCGTCCCTGCCTGCCCGCCTACTCCGTCGGACGCCGGACCCGACCCGCGCGCTTGTCTACTGTGTCCCCCCCCCATATCTCTCTCTATCTCCCACCCCTCCCCCTGACACTCCCTTTAATCTTTCAATCTGCCCTTTTCCTCCAATCCCTCATTCCCTCTCCATTATCCGTCGCTAGCCCGCGTCTAACGAGTGATCGCTTTGCGGCTTTACAGAGGTGTGTGTTTACTCGCACGGTTAGCCATTCTCGCGGCGCTCTGGGCGGCCTTGACCTTCCTCACCTCCCTTGCTGCGTTGACCACCGCCCTACGTCACACTACGTCACTGCACCAACACACACACACACACCACCACCCCTACCCCCACCCTGGCACCACCTGAGTCCACCCCCCCCCATTCCCTACCCCCAGTTCCCCAGACACACCAAAGTGTCGGACACTCTACCAAAGATGACAAAGGACCCGAGGGAATAAAACGAGGGCTCCGGGATCCAGGGAAACTAAACCCGCCTCCCTTTTCCACACTGGTCCAGGGACCAAACAGGGGAGACGGGAAGGAAGGGTGAGGGGGGGGTGGAAGGGGCGTTGCATAGCAACAGAGAGACAAACGCGTAGACTGATGAAGGAACGGATTTAAAAAAAAAAAAAATCCGGAGACGACCGGATGGAAGAGAGACAGAGGAAACAGATGGGAGGTAGGGGGTCGTCCTCTGCCCGCTACAAGAGGCACAACTTGCCTTGGATGATGTGTACATTTATCTCTCTATATATATAGGAAATATAACAAAGGTAAACACAACTGAACTGGACAGCGGAGGACTCGACCAAGTCAAAGTAAAAAAGCACAACATTTATACAACCTCTGTTGTTCCTTATGGGATTTATTATGCCTATTCTGTGATGTTGCAGTCTGTCGGACTTTTCCGGTGTTTCTGAACTCTTGCTTTTCTTCATGTCTTGTTTTGGAATCCTAGGGAAAATGGTAACTAAATATTATGTTAATATTTATGAAAGAGAAGATGGTTTATGATGCCATACCTTCAAACGAGAGCCTGGAAGGTTTTGCAATGGTCACCTTTTACCCAGAGATAGTAGCTACAGTATGGTCAACATGTCTTCTCACACACAAACCTACATATCCACCCCGCTCCCCGACCAAAACAGCAACACACACACACACACCCTCATCATCATCATCATCATCTTCTTCTTCCCATCTTTGGATGAAAATACAGGGAGCGTGGATGAATGACAGGCTAGCAAAATTAATTTTTAAATGAATTCCTGTCACTGGAATGCAGATGGCTGGGATCAATAACCTCACCAGAGTAAGTGGAAGAAGTTGTGTTGGTGGCTGAGTTCTGGCAGTTGAGGACCAGAGTGACTTGTATCTGATCTATTATCATAGAGTGTTTACCTTCTCAAAGGTTTTTGATATTGAATGCCATCTATGGATCACTCAAACCACCACAGGCACACTCACTAAAGGTCATAATTTAATGGAAGAGGTTGACCGTGCCTGGGGTTTTTGAGTTCGGCTTGCATATCAGATCTACATTGTGTTGTTGAGCAGCTATACAGTGCAAGCCTTTTTTTTCCTAGTCATGAAGATACATACAGTACAGTAAGCAATACTCACACCCAAACACATTCTAGCAGCCACACTTAAACAAATATTCCACACCTCAATATAGTTTATGATTTTTGCTTGTAATTCTTTTATAATAGTGGTTCCGCAATAGCAGAGAAATGTGTTCTAAAAGAGTCTTAATAGAGCTTGCACAGCAAACTCTCATACAGTAGTGATTCATAAACTCATGCAAGTCATTCCCAATATTTTAGCATTTTAACTGATCTGTCTCAAAAGACCCTCTATAGACACAATTCATCCCAGTCCAGCAACATGTTATCTAAGTATGCTTTATTATTTTGTTATTATTATTATTATTATTATTATTATTATTATTATTACTGCACCTGTTGTTTTCACCCATTGATTTGATCATTGCACCTTTGTCTTTTTAATCATCTTTTTCTTTTGTATTGTAGGTCTAAAGCCCTCGATATACTTGCTTTTAATTACGCATTCGCAAGATGGCTACCACGCCCCTACTGAATATATAAGCACACGCAGGCAAGTATATGAAAAATTATTTTCACGATGCAGCCACTTGTCTACGTGTACGCGTTGCACAAAAGCAAGTATATCGGGACTTAAAGTAGCAAATTATTATTATAATAATAATAATAATAATCATTATTATTATTATTATTAATAATCACTATTATTATTATTATTGAATTTAGAGTTCAAGTATTACCGAAAATAGTGTTTTTTTATTAGTTTTATTATTTTATTATTCTTTTATAAATGTTTACTTACATAACTTATCACTAGTGATCCTCTCTAGTTAAATGAGTGTAATTTCTTACGTGACCATGCATACTAAGTAGGTATTCACTCAAGGATCTGGAATACTGCATTTGATAACTAATGTTCTTTAAATAATATATGCATTAGGCTTTACATTATCCATTAAACTGCATTTAAACATTGTACTATCTGAAATGTAAGCAGAGCA
Source organism: Typhlichthys eigenmanni (assembly GCA_027564635.1). Taxonomy (NCBI): domain Eukaryota; kingdom Metazoa; phylum Chordata; class Actinopteri; order Percopsiformes; family Amblyopsidae; genus Typhlichthys; species Typhlichthys eigenmanni. Next base: position 17,577 of record JAODUK010035977.1, on the reverse strand, counting down.
AATTAAACAGATAACATCATCAGTCATCTTCCATATATGTTTATGTTGTGCCTAGTAACCTAGTAATATCAGGTTCAAACTGAACATGCTTGCTTGTAAATTTAGCTCATCAATAATCAAATAGCTATGCTTGAATGACTTAACTTCTAACATGTCTTTTTCTTGTTAACAAAATGTAACATTCTACACTTTTGATGCTTAATGTTAGGTATATAATTCCATCTAATACTTAGTTACAATCATATAGATGTTATTCTATCATAAGCACTATCCAGAGGCCTAAAGTCATCTGTATCACCTCTATATTTATATTGAAATACAACTACAACTAAACACATTTTGAAAACATACAGACAATCATTAATATCGCACTTAATCTTTGTCTCTCAGTAGAGTATCTTATTTATTTGAATCATATATGAATCATTGCATTGTAACTACAACTAACTGTGTTACCTGAATGATGTTTCATGCATCCAGCTTTGATGTATTTCATTTCTTGTTTAGGTTTCATGCACATATTGTAGCCGCGTGCAGTTGAAACAATGGGATGGCTGCATTTCAGGGTAAACATTACTCTCTGTGGCAACACCTTCGGAAAGGCAAACTTTCAACCATAAAAAATAGTTGTATACATTTTGATTCAAGCCATTAATTTGATATTGTGTTATTTATGTAGCTCAACTACAAAAGACAATCTTACAGCTAACAACATCATAGAGTGCATTTACTTATGACATCAATTATTTTGACAAAAATAAATAATCCAGACTGTTAAATGATATATACGACAAAGGAAATGCTATTAATAGCCCTTTGAATTGGTAATTGCTGAAATGCTGACAGTGCTGAATTTTCATATGTATCATTCATATCTGAACTGCAAATCTGTTGCTTTATTCAGTGCTGTACATTGCTGAAGGATATGCTATTACGGAAAGACCATATCACTTTACTAATTACATTTAACGATGTGAAGCATATACGTAACATCACTACTTGTAAGTTAATAGGGCATCATTTTTGACATGTCTGATCCAGGAGAGATTATAGATGAAAATCACATTTGAATCAGTAGCTTCTTAATCACATTTTGAAAGTAATTTTCATCAAGTGACATCAAATATTATGAATAATTATATAATTATAATAATATATCATGTATTATTATTACTTTTATTATCAATTCAATTCCACCAATTATTTTATAAGTATAATTCAACATACCTTATAAACAATGATTAAAAATAAAGAACAAAATATAGGAAATCTCCAAAACGTGTCACAGACTGTCTATCCCTGGTCACATGTAGCAAATGATGTCTCTAACATTTTTAATCATTAACATGTTGTAACATAGCTAAGCACAGTGAGGATGCATAGCAAAACTGTCACTAAGGATACAAAGGTGCACAACATGAGCGAGATATAGGCAGTAAAAATGTATCTTGTATTCATTACATATTAGAGCGTAAAAGTGAAGGTCCATCAAAACGTCCTTTGTTTTTAGCATGTAAATCCAAGCAAAATAAAACCAACAATATCCTGCTTGAATACAGTGAATGCCAGTCCAGTCACCCCAGGAATTAGATACTGAAGATATTTTTTTTTTTTTTTTTTTGGGGGGGGGGGGGCCGGGGAGGTTAAGCAATTCTCCTAGCCACAACAGACACATTTAGAATAGTCCAAGTTTACAAATATAGCTTATTCACATTGTTGTGACATAATTTAAGTCATTCAGTTTAACCTAAGTAACCATAATATGCATAAATACAAAATTAATTGGATTTATTTGGGGTGAATGTGTCATACAATTATTCAAACTGAAATAATGAAGAAATCATACTTTTAAAAGTTAGCAGAATTATTTGTTTATACAATGTTAAACATCTTTAGAATTCATCCTCTTTTTGTCCATAGTCTACCCATAAACATTATTCATCTCATCAATAGCAATATTACAATGTGACTCTAATCTGAGGTGAACTAGCTACACCCGATTAGTCTACTTGACCTTATCGGGGTTCTTTAATAAATACAAAACTGAATTTGTATTTATTAAATACAATCTTACATAATATCTGTAGAATGTTTATTTAAATATGAATGTGTCTATACCAGGTCTGTGGTTAGGTAATTTCAATGAGTCCTTTTATTTAAAATTCAAAAACAATATACTTTTATGTATAGTACATTTTATTATTCCCAATGTTCCTAAAATCTACACACACTGTGCTGTAGATACAACACTCATATATGCATATTGTACTGGTTGGGCTTGACTGTACTAATTTGACTTAACTGTCAATGAAATCATCTTCTGATTCTTCACCTATTATCAAGGCTTTGATACAATGAGCAATTACCAATGGAACACTTTATGTTTTCAAGTGTGCTCAGTGTATTACTGTATTTGTCATTTCCAGACATCACTATTTCCACAGAAGTATGTGATAATGGTCTGGCTTTTTCATTAACTCCTTTTTCTTTATTTCAGGGAACTTCCCCACTTAATGCTTTTGTGAGCATGTCACCTTAAAGTTGCCAATGTTATTTGTCACACCTGTTGACCTAAGCAAGCAAATTGTATGTCCACAATTGACTGCCTCACTTTTGGCTAAACAATGACTGTAGTCTACAAAGGATGGGTACATATTTGTTGTTTGCTGAGAGGATGAGCATTGGTTCCTACCTCTCAATAAGATGAACAAAGAAACTTAACACATATTTAACACTGCCCTCACTTTGTCAAGAAAGGTGACAAGAATGATGTTTTAGGAAACTGAACTTTAATCACAATGAAAGTTTGGCTAATTTGGCTTCTGGCTGGCAGGATACATACGTTTGCACTGTCTTCCGTGTTGGAACAAAAGATGTGGAATGCACCTTAAAAGATGAAATTAGAGACAGGTGAACATAACGAGCAGTGCTGGGTATTGTATTTTCTCTGTCATGTACTGAACTATTTTAGAGGAAAATATATTTGAAATATGATTCTGAAATGTATTAATAAATGCGAATTAAAAATGACCACACCTTTGTCTTTATTTGTTGACATCAGTCATTGTTTTAATGGGGAAGGGGAGGGGGAACATTGTTTTGATAAAATTATGCTCAGCAAAAGCGCCTACTATATTATAACACTCATATTGTCATGGTGATACACTGTTTCCAATTAGGGAACATTAATTATTTGTAATGTTATACAGACTGTAATCATAGAAATCTAAATCCTACTTCATCATAGAGATACTGCATCAGAATGCTTAATTGAAAAATCTACTCTAAGTTGATTGCTAAAATGCTGGCCTTATTCATGAAGGTTATGCATCCCATTGCCTGCCTCCTAACTTGCTTTTTCTTTGAAATTTGCTGTATTTGCAGCTACCCAGGCCATCTGGTAGAGAGGAAGCTGTTTCAAAACTGGTGGTGACTCATTTTCAAAACTCCAATGAAGTGTCAAAGATCGTTTGTTGAACTAATATTTAATTAATTGAAATGGTGTGAATATTATCAGGTATAAAAACTTATAACAGTTTGAATTAGCAATAAGCATAGAATTAAAGACCAAAGACACAGCATACCATGGTATAATGACCAAGACAGAAGCAGAGCAAAATAGACAAAGAGTACCCAGTTAGTTCGTAGAGAGAAATACCACCGAGAGCCCCCATATCATAAATGGGCATGTTTTATACAGGGTCGAGACTGAGGGCTGGTCCAGTCCTATTGGCTAAACTTTACAGAGAGGATGAGGATAAGAGAAAGTCTTATGTCTTGAGGTAAGTGAGAAAGAAATGGAGTGATACAGTATCAACATGATTATCCATACACCATTTAGAAAGCCAAAAATTCCCTACAATGCTTCTTTACAGTAATAACACATTGTAGCGTAGAGTGTAGCGTAGCATTTGTAAAAATGAAGTCACAGTTATAATTTTAGTGGTTACAATGTAGTCTACTTCCAGTGTGGTTTATAGAAAATACCTTGAGAGACAATTGTCAATTACTAAGTCTTAGCTTAGCTAAAAGGGTTGGTATATTCAGTGTAAATGCTTCATATTCTCATACTGCATGTCTTTTAAAGTTGTTCATGTTTTAATGTTCAGTCTGTCAGCAGATAATGACTCTACATAGAATTACAGTAAAATCTTTTCCCAACATGTTTTCATCTCACAGTAGCTTGTCACCCCAACCTCACACCTTCACAATGAGTGCTGCAATCAGAGTTAATTTACATTCTAGTGCCTTAAGACTATTTCTCTCTGAATATTGTTGACTTGTCACTATTTTACATTTTATTTTTTTATGTTTTTTATTTTATGTATTTACTTATCTTCACCTCTTTATCGTTTATCATTCCAATACATGAAAATGTATACATAAATACAATACATTAAGAATGTAAAGGTATTTAAACCAAAAACATTTGGGAAAGATGTATAAAATAAACTAAATTTAACAATAATAAATAATAATAATAAATAATGCTTGTTGGGAGGGCAGGGGAGTCAAGTGGAACAAATGGTTAAATGTCAACCTTTGAAGAGATGTGTTTTGAGGAATTTAGCAAATAAGGAATGTAAGGTATCGCTATCAGTCCAGGTGAATGGGATTTAGGGAAATTGACGTTGATGTGCAGATATGCCTTGTTCTCCTTTATCTATTTACCAGGAGGGCCACTGTCCTGCATGTTTTACATGTCTCCCTGCTACAACATACTTGATTTAAGTGATAGAAGCGTGATTTGAATGACCTGTTCATGTGAATCAGGTGGGTTGGAGCAAGGAGGCATCATGCAGGATTGAGTAGCCCTGCCCAGGGCCAGCCAGGCTAACCATAACCCTAACCCTAACCCTACACTCACCTGCAGCCATCTACAGCCACATAGGCCTTGCCATCAACTGCAAAAAACGATATGATGCAGTGCTATATCTAATTTTGTAGATATAGTGTCGTTTTCTCTTGGCCTTTTTGTTTTATTTTTTATTTATTTGATAGGTACCAGTTAATCTCCAGACACATTGCAAGCGGTCCGCTCGTCGCTCATCACTTTGTACCTGAAAATTGGTCGCTTGTTTACATTTCAGGCTTTGGCTGCATAGGTATCCCTCTCGTATATATTTATCTACTCATACTTCATATTTCTACTACACATACTTCAGTTTCAGTCAATCTGTCAGTCAACGATATCCTTAGCTTCCGTTGATAGTCGCTTCAATCACGTCGCCTGAAGTGGAGATTAGTAAACCTCGGGCCCGCTCACTTTGTGTCACTGACCGTTATTTCACGTTGGTTCACATTGACTTTCTATTGTCTCTCGTCGTTACGTCGCTTGCAGTGTGTCCAACAAATTCCTCATTGTAAATGTACAATTTGGTCATTGAGTTACATAGTTGGTCGTCATGCATGTCAATCAAAACAGCTCTCCTGTCAAGTAGACGAGTATTGACGCAGTTAGCCAGCGCTGTGTCCAGGACTTACAGTAAGTAAGTAAGTAAAGGCTGGCTCTGCGAGACCATCTTTTCCCCAACAGTTCCCCCTTTGGCCACTGGTGCATCCTCTGAATTGTGATGTTCTGTTTGCCAGACATGTACAGAGTGGATATAATGCCATTGTGGTGAAGTACAATTAAAAAATGTGATTCATAGTTAAAATAGTTAAGCGTTGGAGTCCTCCATTGCATTACAGCATCCCTAATAAGCCCTAGCTCACTGCTGATGATTCAGACACTGTAGGTGGCTTTAGGGAATGTGTATATAATGATGTGTCCTTAAGAGAACTGTGTGTATGCATGTGTTTGGTTTACTTTTAAATCGTTTGTTTGGTCTTCAAAGTCAGTGTGTGTTATACTACAATTTACAGATTGACATTATGTTGCTTTGCTTTCTCTAAAATGCTCTCTTGCTTATCCATCTTTCATCCCATCACTATTTCTGTTTATGTCTTTGCTTCCTTCTGAGATATGCAGTAAGCTAATGTGTGACTCTTGAGAGTATTATAAAGGAAACCCAAACATGCTCTGCTCTCAAAGGAGTGACACAACTCGTTAGAAAATGCTCAGTTATGCTTGAAGAGTAAATTCCATTTGTTTGATACTCATCCACCAGAGACATTGTGTGCTTTACTTTCGATGGCCTGAGTATAGAGGAAGGATTTTTACAACCGTTTCCATTATTTATCAGACAGCGCTCTTCCGAGGTTTCACTAAATGGTTCCATAGTGGCAGAAATCAAAAGGTAAAATATTGAACATTCTGATAAATATTTCAGCAGACTATGAGACGGATCAGGGATAAAGATTCCAACAGAGATGAATAGCCGATGAAGATCTTGTCTTGGATGTCTTTACTCAGCTCTTATTTTACGAATTACTACGAAGCAATAGCATTGAATATGTTTACATACATGCAGTTTTCTGGATTCATATTTTAATGAATCTACTGTTAACATCGTATCTGACATTAGCGGCTTAATTGCATCTTTGTGTACTACTAGCAACCATCTTCATATATTAATAAGAAAAGTAAATTAAACAATCACTAGGAAATACAGTAAAATGGATAGTGAAGGTGTAAAGTATTTAATTAGCATTACAATTTATTTGGAGGTAGGTGCCTCTAGCCTGATAAATACTGTATTTCAATATGCTAATGATGAAATGCAAGATGATACAATATGCTACTTTACTGTTAAGGTCTAATCTAATACATTCTATTTAGCTTTTATATTGATATTCTCATGCGTAGTGACTGATGTGCTGTAGGCTGTTTTAAAGGGGAATTAAATGCAATGATGAAAAAAATGTCTAACTCACCACAAAATGGTACGAAAATACATAACTAATAGCACCAGTGAAAACATTGTGATGGAAGGAATCTCTTCCTATAGTTTGTGATACTGTATATTAGTAGATATGGAGTGACCTAAATGTCAATGTCAGTTTACCTTTGAAGTGCCACAGAAGAGCAATGGGTGTTGTGACACTTTCGACAACTTTGTGATGACAGATTCGATGGAAAATGACCATCCCTCTGATACATTTTAACATGTAATAAATCAACCAGGAAGTTTATATAATGAATAAAGTTGTTCTATTTCTTGATATTGCAGTTTGTCTGAAGTTCTGGTAAACTCACCTGTGTTTTTGGTTATTAGAATTATTATACATTATCTTGAGGTCTCAGTAGAGTTACTTTAGATACACTTGTTTCCACTATATAGGAAATTGAAATAATAAGAAATAAAACATTTGTTTTAAAACTATGAACCTAACTTTCTGCATAAAATAGTTTTAAGAAGCAAAGGTGTGTAGCATGGCACGGATTTTCGCAGACACATATCAAGGTATAGAATTTGGATTTTGTGCAGATTATTTCAAACATTTATGAAAATGTTGGGATGTCTGGGGCAGCACAAATCTGGGTCAGAATACATCGCTGATTTTCTCATATGGTACCTAACAAGTGTCAGTGACAGAAGTGAGCTTTTGCTTCATTCTAACGCTTTGTCAATGATCTTAATCTCATGTATCAGGTATTTGTTTTTTTGAAAGCTGTGCAAATTTTGTGTAAAAATAAAAACATCACCATTCATAGGCACAGAAAACAGTATATATTATATTAATTGTGTTATTAACCCACTTATTACATTTATTTTTTCTTCATCTAACATAATAAAAGGACATTGTGGATTATGCCAAAACAGGAATTTGCTAGTCTGACGGTGTCTGATGGTAATTAATGTTACATGGCGCAATTTACTTGGTGGTGGTATAGCCAATGGTGTGCGATGAAGTACGCAATGTTTTCTATAATGCGCTCTTGTGTACCTTCTGCATACAGTACATACATACAAGTATGTAAGTGCAATGTTTGTTTAATGATTGCTACATCCAGCCGTGTAGAGACGTGGGGGTTAAAACAAAATAGAACTACTACCCGTGCTCATGAATAATTATGTTCCTTGGCATCTGACTGGAATAAAAGTGACTCACATCACTATAATAATCACAGTTCTATCGATTGGGCTATGTTGCCAAATCAAGGTCACCCAGGAACTCTCTCGGGCTGAATTAGAGGGCGGGACAAATAAAGGTTTTATGCAGGAAGATGCTTTAATCAGAATTGGTATTACAGATGACACCAATCTATTTTACATCAGGGTTCAATATTCCTGCCAAAATTGAAATGTAATTTATATCTTGTATAAAACTTATATTGTATTAACCTTGTGCTTTATATTTTTTATTAAAAAAGCCATGGAGATTAGAGTGCCAATCGTACCAGTATAGTCTAGCACAGGGGTGGGGAACCCTGGTCCTGGAGAGCCGCAGCCCTGCATGTTTTAGATGTCTCCCTGCTCCAACACACCTGATTCTAATGAACAAAGCTAGAAGTGTGTGTGTTAGAAGCCTGATAATGAGCCATTCATTAGAATCAGGTGTGTTGGAGCAGGTAGACATCTAAAACATGCAGGGCTGCGGCTCTCCAGGCCCAGGGTTCCCTACCCCTGGTCTAGCACATTATCTTCATATCCATTGTGTGTGTGTGCGTGTGTGCGTGCCTGCGTGCGTGCGTGCGCGTGCGCGCGTGTGCGTGCGTGTGTGCGCATGTGCGTGCGTGTGTGTGTGTGTCCGTGCGTGTGTGTGTGTACACAGTATGTGCAGGCACATGGGTTTGCACATATACGTGTGTATTGCATGTGTCTGAGTACAATAGGAATTACAGACTCCTATTTTACGTAAATTAAAGAAAGCGCAGGCTTGTATAGTGCATGAATACAAATACACATACTATGTCTCTCATTTAACCCTTAGGTCTTGTCTGTTCCAGCAACCACTCCAGACATCTATTAGAAATGCATCACCGGAAAACAACACGGGCTCCATTCTGTGGCTGCGCTGCGTTGTATCAGAAGAGAGAACTCCACATTCTCAGTAGGCACACTGTTGAATTTAGCAGCCCCTTTGGCCTAGTTCAGAATGCAACACTATAGGGCCAGAATTACTAAAGGTTTGCGTGAGTCAAAATGTGTGCAAACTTGATATCACTCGCAAATAACACGTAGTGAATATGCAATTTTGGACGTTTCAATGTTAATGTGCAAAAATAAGGGGGGAACACTGAAAAAAATAAATTTACAGGCAATGATCTATCAAGCCTCAAAGCTATTTCAGGTGATTGCGACAGCATCTATATATAATATACTTGAAAGGAAGGTGCAAACCGCCAAGTAGGCTCTGGTTGGAATTGCGATACATTGTTTTCCATAGAATAATCTAGCACACTACCTGCATGAAAAACTTTGAATATCTGTCTCACAGATCCCAAACAGAACATTAGAGCATGTCTTGCGATCCTTTTTTCTGAGGTCCTTTTTGTTTTACCTAACCCGTATTATTTCTAGTATAGTCTTCCATTCTTTTACGTTGTTTTTGGTATAAAAACATCAGATTTTCACGGTGATGGTTGTAAAGCCAATGGTCTTTCAGTTAGTAAATTAACTTTTTTTTTTGTTCACATATTTAATTACAATAAAAACTTGGAATTGGCTTTTGTGTCAGATAGGCTATATATTGAAAGTAGAGGTTCTAAGCAATCTACGGAAATATTATGGCTCTGCATGCATACCCTACTGTTGTCAAAATATCCCTACACCAAAGACAACAGCAGGTTAATGTGCTGCAGAAATGGATGTGAAATATTTTGTTTGTGGCTAAAATTGATAAAAAACGTCTCACCTGTGACTGGTGTGGATTAACATTTTGAAACAAAGTGTGGTGTCACAAATGAAGATGTGGCAGTTAGTTTTGCTGCAAATTTTGAATCAGCGCCCCTAGTGGAGGAGTTGTGAGCTCTGTGACAACCAACTCGCGTGACAATCATACCCTGTCTCCCCTGTTGGTTTGGTATAGAAGTTTGACAGCAACGGATAACTTCCTGAGACACAAAATTGATCACTACAGTGCCATACTTTTGTTTCCACATTTTAATGAAAACAATATGGATGGGTATAGTTACTGGCCAATATTTCATGTCATGTCATGTTGCCTAATGTTCTCTACAGTGCTGACCTTGTGAGGCTTTTCATAATGCAGCACCAGCGATGAGGTATAAGCTAGAGTACATGTCCGTGTGAGTAATTAAACCCCTGGTTTCATCACTGCTCAATTAGTTTCATATCACACACTGCTAGCTAGCCCTGTTATCTGTTCCTGTGTTTGAAGCACACTTTATGAATAAGTAAATCATCGTGGAACACATTGCACTAAGCATGTTTGCTCTCTGATGATGTTGGCTGCTAGATAGGAGTTAAATACTACCACAAGTGTGACCCATTTATCTTTTAGAGATTTGTTATTGAAAAGTTGCGGGAAAAGTTTACCATCTTATGCAAATGAGCGTACAATAATAGGAATAATCTATAAATAAATAAATACATAAATAAATAAAAAGGAGGGACACTGGTTTGTACAATTGATGGACCTTTTACAACAGTGACAACCCACCCCCGTGCCTCTCTCTGTCCTTCAACCTCCTTCTGAACTTGATTAGCTGAGACTTGCCATGTCTATACTCAGACCTGACTTGCATCTCAACCACCATCTTATACGATCTGTTCCCTGCTTTTTTGTCCGGCTGCTACAACCGCTGTAGCTCCATTATACTAACACTGACCAGTTAGTTAGGCAGACCCCTGTGCTGAAAATGCTGAAAGGCCCAAATTGATGAGGAATTGGGTGTCTAACAAGATTTCAGAGCTTAGGCAAGCGGTTGACAAGCGACTCTGAAAAGACACAGATTGAACTTCTTGGTGAGTTACATGCTCAGTTAAAAAAAATACTTTATAACTCAAAAACAAATTTATGAATAAAACAGCTACTTTACTGTGCCAATGGTTTAAACAAAGAGCAGTTTGCCGAAATAGCTCTCTTTTCACTAGCAGTCATTCAAGCAACAATGCCTAGCCAGGTCATAAACTGGCTTCAGGGAAATATAAAGTAGATTTGCTACTAAATTAGCATTTCTAAATGGGACTGGCCGGGGATATGATGCTATTTTGCATGCATACTCTGTAACTGTCATTGGTTGTGAGACATACAGTACACATCACACACTAAAAATAAACACGCAACCAAACGCATAACAACACACACACAAACACAACACACACACACTCGGAGCGTGTGAGCAAAGCAGATGCAGGCTGTATATTAGAGTTTCTCAGACACAGTCACACTTGCAATGCTGCTCTGCTGTGAGTGGTAAGAGATGGAGTGGGGGGGGTGGGGGGAGAGAGAGAGGGTTGAAGAAGGTGGAGAAGAAATAAAAAAAAACCCATCTGCCACTTTAATTTGCAGGCCCTCTCACGACAAACCCTCCACTCTCTCAACAAAGTGTGGCTTAATGAATTGGAATCGGTATTATCCACAGGAGAACATGGCCCTAAACACAACACGGGCCTGAGGTGAACGCTACATGGAAATTACTTCCTGCACGCCATCTCCAAGTGTAAATGAGATGGAGAGCGTGGATTGTTTGATACATTACCAGGCGTGAGAGATGATTGAAAGGAAGATATTTACAGTGTCTGTGTGTATGTTTTGTCTGTGTGTACATGTGCTATAGTACATGCGCTTTTAAGTGAAAATACGTTTCAAACTAGTTTGTTTCAACCTGACCACTGTAGATGTGTTACAAATTCGTTGGACCCTGGCTCATAAACACATACTGTATTTATACTTTAGTGTACCCATATAGATTTCATGTTTGTGAGTGATTATTTACGAAACCTTGCGGTTCTGTCAGTGTTTCTTTAGTATTTTCAAGGAAAATGGTCTAGACAGCAGATCAATAGGTTCATCTGCTATCAAAGACTAGGTGGATAAAGAGAACTCTTCACAGAGATGGTGTGTGTGGAGACACTGCCGTGAGGTAGACGTGCAGAGATCTACAGCAGAAAACTCTTAGGTTCAGTTGAGTTCAGTTGTTAAGTAGCATGTTGTTGGTGTGTTCTTTTATTTCTGCAGAGGTGGCAGAAACATTGTCCAGTAAAAACCTCGCACTGCCACAATTCTCCAGAAGGGAAGTCCTGATTGTGATATCAACTGGTTAAGGTGGAGCAAATGTCTGCCTGTCTGTCTTCCCCTGTTTGTCCATCATCCATCCATCTCCAGCATATTAAATTATATTACAGTAATCACTATGAATCAAAAATATTGATATATTGATGGGTGATACTTACTAATATGTTGCTATATTTATATATATAATGTTCTTACAGTCTTTTTGAGCATGCCCCTTGAACAAACATCTATTATTTGCTTTGCACATTTCAGAACATGCTAATACAATAATAATAATAATTTTCATTACATTTTAAATCAAACTTAACAGTACACATTATAAGTTTAATAATGTACAGTATATTAGAACAGCCAGAGGGAGGGTGGCGTGGGGGAACATTGAACAGTGACCCAGACCCTTGGATTTAATATTGATTAAAATAAATCACATGTCAGTGATGGTTCATCTTTCTGCCCAGCCCTCCAGGACTCACGGGCCACCAGCAAGTCTCCCAGTGGCCCGCCCTTGAGATCCTCTCAACCCGCTGCTGGAGAATCACTTATTAATGGCCACAGAGGGGGAGGATGACCTGTACAATTAAAGCTGAGACGCAGTGTCATCCAGAGAGACAGCGTGAGAAAACGAAACAGGGAGATACAACATACAGCAAAGGGCAGTGGGGAAGGCAAATGGAAAATACATAGAATAATCCCAAGCCATTGACCCTCAGTGTATGTATGTATGTATATTGTATGTGTGTGTGTGTATATCCGGTATGTATATACAATATGTACAGTTTATAGATAGACAGACAGACAGACAGACAGACAGACAGACAGACAGAGAGATACAATAGATACACAGATAGATAGATAGATAGATAGATAGATAAATGTTGCTTAAAGCTGACTAGTGGTTGCCTTGCCATTCCAATAAACAGCTGTGGCCTTGTTTTGTTGTCATCTTCTGGCAGGAATTCCCAGTGACATTCCTGTAGCCCATCCATGACCTGGTGTACATTGATTAGGCAAACTGTTATGTTCGGACATCAGCATCCATCCAATTTCTGTCAATAATACCTTACACGTAGATTATATTCACGTTATTTGCAGTATATTCCTATTTCTCCCTCTGTTTTCTTCATTTATTGCTGACAGGAGCCTCTCTCCACAGCACTTACATAAAAAGGGTTTGTAATGAAGTGTGTGCACACACAACGATCTTCATGAATTGGTTTATTAACAGTTTATTAAATTGACATATGATATGCAACTGACAGCAGACAACAGTTTACAATTGTCCACAGTTAATGTACAAGTTTTGCGGAAATACTTTACCTGTTCCTCAGCCCTTAATGTACCTTATATTGTTACAAAAAATAGCTTAGCGCTTGTAGCTGTAAACTGTAAAACTGTGCAGAAATGGGATGAAAAGAAATACAGGAGCAGACCAGAAAATTGCTGAAGGGAAGCGAAGGGGAGACACAGAATGACAGACACACTGTGTGGTGTTTGAGACCAGACTGCCAACCTGTCACTCTCCTTTGTCTTGAAATGTCAGTGGTATGGACAGAGATTGAAGAGTGATTTGGTTAAGTTAACAATAGCTCTGGGCTGCCGTGTGAAAGCCCGAGGGGCAGTGATGGTCCTTGGAATAGACCACACAGGCACTGACAGGAGGGGACATTGAGTGCTGCTATTGAGTCACCTGTCACCCATTTCCTTTAACACAAAACATCTTGTATATTTTTCGCAATAGATTTCCAGAAGACAGGGTTCTCATGGGCGTATATCCTGTATTTGGGTTTATACTCACTTTTTAGAAGTGAATGTGATCCTATAAAACTCCTCAGCCAGTTATCCCTTGATCCATTTGAGATAGTGAGCACATATAGTACATCATACCCACTTATTATATGTTTACTCAAAGCTTGTTTATAACTAAAATTGTGACATATAAATCGATGTCACATGGGTAACTGCTTTCTATTGTAGGCAATATTACTGTAATTTAGTTCACATGAGTGTTTCTGGTGGGCAAGAGGGGATTCTGACATTTTGTATAGCCTAGCTTGGCCTGCTGGTCTTGGAGTGTCCTTATTGTCTAGTTGTTTTGTGTGCCAATCTCTGCACACTTATTTGTTTGAATGTATCTTAAGTTATCATCCTCAGTGGCACACTCTTGAAAAGCAAATTTAATTGTTAAAGTGCATGTCATGAGTTAGCAGTGCTACAAGGTACAGCCAAACTACTTTCCAGTTTTGGGGTGTTTGTAATGCATTGTTTCTTCTCTATTCACGTCTTTTATTGAAGAAACAAATTGCATTTAGTGAACAAAAATTGACTTGCATTCCTCGGCTCTTAATTAAATGTGTTCTTGTAATACAAAAAACTATGGACAACAACTGACATAGTAAACCGATAGACAGTGTATAGCAAACAAAAAATAGTTAACGTTATGATTGGGTTTTAGTGTACAGATATGTGCTTTAGAAACAGTGGCATAAATCTGCAAGTTGAAAATATGGAAATTAGATTTGATTGAAAGCTTTCCTTGTATGTACAATATATCTGTGCTCCAAACAAAGGAGCAACACGAAAAATGTTTAAACATAAAAAGTAAAGCAATAGACAAAATGCACAACAAGGCGAGTTACTTCTAAACGTCAGCAACATTAAATGAATCAATCAACAACATCTAATTGGCACTGCTTGATTCATTTATATATGTATTGTAGACATTATGACGTTATGCTTGTAAGAAATGCCACCTTCCCGCTGAAGCATGGCGAATACTATAGGGACGTGAATAACAACTCCTGTACGTGAGGGAGCCACTGCTGGGCTATGCAAGATGGGATTGGATATGTCTCACTGTGTGGCTGCCTGTTGGACATGAGAGTGAGGACGGAGCCTCTATTAAGGCGAAGCTACAAATTGTTGTAAATGAGGAGATGTGAGATCTACACCATGCTCTGACAGCAGTCGGCCAGGTCAGAAGATAGAAAGAAGCACAAGCTCTGTATGAGAGAGAGCGCGAGAGAGAGAGAGAGAGAATAGTCATTGTATAGTAAAGCTTTTCTGATTAGTTATTACTGTAGTTTATTCTCAAATCCAGAGGCTTAGTTAGGATCTTAAAACACTGGGGGCTTAGTACAGCCCAGACACCTTCAGATATTATTTTATATCTTATCTTCAAGTTATTTTAAAGTAAAATTATGTGAGACACTGTGCTCATGCCAAAAGGTTGAAGGTGTGGTGGCCCTACTGGTTTCTTAAGGTTTAAGTGTTGTTTTTCTACTGGTGTCCAAGTTTCACTGGTTGCAAATCATGGCACGTCCATGTTGGTGTTTACTTACAAAATTATTATTATTATTATTATTATTATTATTATTATTATTATTGTCACCTCATTACTACATTCACAAATATGCATATTTTAACATACATACAATGTCCTGAAATACAATAAAAAAAATGCTTTGAATAGCTTCAAGCTGGATTTGATAACATTCTAATAGTAATCAATTATGTCATCATTCCTGTATCTCCTTTTGTTTTGAGTTGGCTTAAAAAGCTGTCCAAGGCTTTAATGGATGCTTGGACTGACAACTAAAAACACGCAGGGCTGTAAGATGACCAAGCCTAATGGCATCGCTACTTATTTCCCTTCTGCAATACAGTATATCATCCTTGTTTTGCTGTTGCAAATGCTGTGCTGTAGTATTTCCGTGCTCTTCTCTGTGTTACAATAAATACAGACAGTTACAGACAGCATGGGAAATGAGTAACAGAATGATATTAGAAGACAACTAATTAATGAATGTTCATCCTTTGTATGACGAAGGTGCACCCTACATCAAAAGTCCCTCTCGTCCTTGAGAATAATCTGAACACATGTTGAGACTAACATGGTTTTCGACAGGAGGCCTGACAACCTACCACTGCTGCTCACCACGTCTACATGTGGAAAGAACCGGTTAACAGTTTAGGAAGTAGATGTTTTCTTCCAGGTTTTCCTGACATTTTTTCCACAAATTTTCTTCCTTTTCCTGTCCTTCCCTTTCCATCGCTTCGTTCCCTGAGCACGTACCCTCCAACGGGTTCCAGTCTCTATGTTCCAGCTAATTAGTGTCTAATCTCACATTTAATTCCCTTCCCATTAACCTCTTGCTAGCATTTGTTTTACCATTACCCTCTGCTTTAATTGCCTTCTGAGCTAAATTGCAGTTTATTTCCACATCATGACAGATATATGCTGAGTTCATTACAGGGCATGGGGAAGCGTCAGTGCTGAGAGAAGGGCTTTGGATTGGGAGCGCAGGTTTAGAATGGATAGGTTCTGGAGAAAGAACACAGGCACACCACGCACAGAGAACGGTAAGATAGCGAACTGTGAGTATATATTTGGTGAATGTTTTCAATTAGCTTACAATAGCTGACTGACCTTTAGCATTATATTTTCTCTCTTGCTCTATCAAGCCCTGCTCCGCCCAACTATTACTCTCAGCTCAAATGATTAAACTGAGAATATTGTCGGAAAACCATGTTCTCATTGGTGTCTTCACAGCTCCACAGGTCAGTGAGATGACATTGAAGTCAAGCCTGTTTCTAAATGGTGGTAGAGCTAGATGAGGCGATCAAAACAGTTGTCCAATAGTTTCGAAATTAACCAGAGGTAGAAGTTCGCCAGAACTGCGAACACTTTCCTATGGTATACAGTATATTTTATTTTATACTATACATTATACTTTGTAAATATGGTCTGGTTACACCAGGCTAGTAACACGGTGGCCCAGCCAAATTACCGGTCTGTATTTTTTATTAAATTATTATTTGATAGGACAGTAAAGATAGACTGGACGCGAGTGAGAGAGAGATATTGAAGAGGATTGGGAAATGACAGTGGGTGAGATTCAAACCTGCCTCTCCAAAGGCACTTATTGGAGTTATTGCTACTGCTCTACGCTGTAGTTTAGTTCAAAGCAATAGTAGTTGACCTTTAAACTAATCCTTACGATGGCTTATTAGTAGTCTTCTGAGACCATCCTGATCTCAGTCCGTTTTCTGCACATAAAATGCTGATTTTAGTAAAACTGGGAATTTTGTAAATCTTAACACCAGCATTGATGTGTCTCATCACAGTTCAGTCTGATTACAGTTTAAAGCTCAACAAACCAATGTTTTGGTGCAGTTACACTTTTAAGAGCTACTTTATAGGTGCTGGCAATGCTTATAATAATAGTGGTTTGTCCCAAGTACGTCGTTATGACTAATTATCCTATAATACGACTATTGTTTGGTACAGTCTTGGAAAAGTGCAACGATGTACCTTGACCAAAAGAATCCATCCATCCATCCATCTTCTTCCGCTTATCCGGAGTCGATTCGCGGGGGCAGCAGCTCCAGCAAGGGACCCCAAACTTCCCTTTCTCGAGCCACATCAGCAAGCTCTGACTGGGGGATCCCAAGACGTTCCCAGGCCAGTGTGGAGATATAATCTCTCCACCT
>JAODUK010035966.1:0-21679 GCA_027564635.1 Typhlichthys eigenmanni | reverse complement strand
CTCGCTCCATAGTCCCCTCACTCGCAAACAAGACCCCGAGGTACTTAAACTCCTTCACTTGGGGTAAGGACTCATTCACCACCTGGAGTAGGCACTCCATCGGTTTCCGGCTGAGAACCATGGCCTCAGATTTAGCGGTGCTAAATTTTTTTTTTTTTTTTTTTTTTACTTAACAGTGGTGGTAGCACCACTGTTAAGTAAAAAAAGAAAAATTAATACTGAAATACCTAATAGACCTGCGGAACTCGTTGATTTCACATAAAGTGTGACATAGGCACAACGCAAAACAGATATAGTCTTGGCCAGACTTCACACGTCACAGCAGCAGTGAATGTTGAAGTTCATTCCTCTCTTATACTTTTATAAGTAATATTATTTTGATCCAGTATGAGACATTTATCCAAAACAATTAAAATAATTGTCACCAACGTAGACATTGCTCTAATGCCTGACACACACACACACACACACAGACGACATCACCCTAGTGATGGCGATGGCAGGGCACACTGGTGGCAGGTGGGTGGGCCGAGGGGTGGAAGGTGTCTATTCTGTTTCTCAATATATTTTCATCTTGATGATCGTGTCCCATAAAGCCATGACACTTATAATAGGCCACATGCCACTATTGTTTATAACCGTGAAACGTACATCTACCGTGTATAAAACAGGAGGTTATTATTATCATTATTAAAAATAGCCAGCCATATCAATTTAAAAACTGTCATTGCCATCAGCATGTTTTACATTGTGTTACTGCTTTGCATAAGTACTTCATATGTCTTTCTACTTAGTGTTTAAAAATGAGGCCCCAGTATTTAGACAATTGTTTCTTTCTATTAACCAAAAGTTATGGCAATGCTAAATCGGCGTGAGTAGTGCTGTGCACGTAGCTGTGTGCATGCACCGTCTACATAAGTGGTCTCTGTCTGTAAACACACACACACACACTCACATATTTTCCTAAAAATAGGTGATTGTATTTTCTTTCTCCTGTGATGCAATGAGTGAGCATGAGTCATCGTCATTGTCCTGCCTTGTAGTGAGGGGAAACAATTGAGAGGATAGAACTCTGGAGGAGGGAAACCAGGGATGGCAAGAAAGAGTTGAGACGAGGGAGAAGGAAGGAAAGAACAAAGAGAGTTTGGGTGGTGCGGGAGATTGTTTTGGTGATTTATCAACAGTGTGATAGTGAGGTTTCTACTTTGCAGAATAAATGAAGGCAAGTGGAACTCTTGATGAGTGCCTCTGGGTGAGTGTGTCTGGGTCGGTGGCTGTGCAGTGTTTAGAACAAGCGCGTGCGCCGCATTGTACAATTCAGGTCAGGCTCCTCTCATTAGCTAAATGCTCCCAGTCCTGAATCGTCCTGCCAAGTTTCTGCCCTACCCCTCGGCCACCCAGCAGGGATAGAGCCAGTCAGAGTGGAGCCTTACCTCACCTGCTCCAGTAGTGTCCCAAGTCAAGGTCATGTGTGGGAACATTTTGCTGAACATCATTTGTCTGCAGCAGGGCGGGGCACCGCACAGTATATCGATATTATCAGTTGTCCTCCAGATACTGGTGGCTTGATTTGGACAGTTTATTCGCAGGTACTTTATGCTGCTAAATATCCTGATGTTTTAATTAGCTCAAACGTGTTTTTATTTGAAGCATTCAAAAACAAAAACACAATCTTGTGATCCATGCTTGTTCTGAGCAGTGATTCTGCTAGAAAGTATGATTTTTATTACTTTTATAATATTCTGTTATCTACGATGTTGGTGTTGTCCATTTCAAAGGTGTAGGAATGTCCTAACTGTCTGTCAAAGCGACTTTGAACTAGATGCTTAGCTTTCAATTGGTTTTACCAGAGCACCTATGGTAAATTTGTAGCGGAATATCCTTGTGCTGGGGTAAATCCAGGAGTGAATTAAATTCTCAATGGAAAATATAGTAGACTGTTCACTGTTCTATATAATAATAATAATAATAATGATTATGTTAGTAAAACAAATATGCATATTATCTTCTTATATAGGGCACTACTGAATTCTGCTTGGGAACAACTGAAACTGGATTATTTTATTGGGTGTACACATTTTGGTGCTAGCAACCACCGACCCAGATGCACTTATCAAGAGCTCAGTACAACTGTAGAGACCTGTTCTTGTTTCTCCTGGTCCTGAAAAGGCCATAAAGTCTTTGACTATGTGTATTTATTGTGTTTTTAAGGTCTGAAATTATGAATTTCTCTGACGTAGGCTATTTGTGGGTATGTGTGTGCGTGTTTCTACCACCTTTATCAGCTTGTTTGTGACATTTCAAGCAAAGGTTAGCTTCCATCCACCCAGATGTGTACAGACAGTATTATTGCGCTATGGTGACTATCTCATGTTAGAGACGCGATGGCCGCAGTGATGGCCTGTAGTCACAGTATAGCTGTCGGGGTATCGCCACTTATATATACACGTTTCTATTGTACGCCTGACCTGAACAATATAAGGAACCAACCTTGACGAGCTGGGTAGCGTTCAGTAAACAGTGTACAGCATATTGCCAACATAAATATATAATGTAAGAAACTACTTGTAAGGAACCAGTTTCTACATTTGAAACAAAACGAGTCCCTGAAAACACAAGCTTTGGCCAGTCATCTGCCCCAGATATGCATTCAGAAAGGTGCTACTGCTTTAACTCAAAGTTCTTCCAAAAAATTTGGAAACAAAACAATAATTCTGCACAGATATTACTTAGTTTTTAAATCACACTAGAACATACCCCAAGCCTTTAACGTTCTGAAAAGGCACTGCACGTTAGTAATGTCCATGAGATTACAACTAGCAATGACTTAGTGGGATCTATAATTCAAAATGCACACTGAAAATGAACACTATATTTGTTTCTGTGCATTTATATCTTATACTTTACGGAAAGAGGTTATGCTGCATTTCTGGCAGTGTGTGGACCTGGTGTGTGTGTGTGTGTGTGTGTGCGTGCGTGTGTGCGTGTGTGCGTGTGTGTGTGTGTGTGTGTGTGTGTGTATGTTTAGAGTGATAGAAGGAGCTGTCTCTCCTGCTCTGCAGGACGGAAAATTTACCGAGCTCTTATGCCAATACAAGGGGTGAGAGAATAGTGTCGGGGAAAGAAAAAACAACCTTTGGAGGCCTGGTGAGCGGCAATGTCACATTTCAGAGATAGGGTGCTTTTCTTGTCCCGATATCCCATCAACCACCTGCCGGTCTTTCAGCCAATTTGCATGGAGTGATATTCTCTCAGAATATCCTTCCCCAAAGTTACTGTAACTGCTGACTTCAAAGTTCATATGTCTGCGTGTACAGACACACACACACACGTGTATTCACATATGCACACACAGCCGATACCATTAAATGAGAGTGGTGCTTTTAGAAGTACAACGCAGGAATCCTGCGCGCACAGCAACATTTTGAATGTAGTTTTAACGACCTGTGAGTCATAAGGAACAACCTATATTTGTCCTACTTAGCCACTTAATGCATTTTGATGCAATTTAGAACACTAAAAATATACAGTAGTAGCAGTCCAAACTTTTGACACACCTGCTCAAGATGGGGTTGTGTTGTGGCCCACATGGTATAGCCCTGTTTGGAATAATACTATTATTTTGTCTGTAATGTGGTAGTCCATATGATGGCAGGTCAACTAACCAAAGAAAAAACTACAGTCTGTCATTACTTTAAGAGGATAAGGTTCTTAAGAGTTGCTGCAAAGAAACAAGATGATCTTTGCATGTGTGCTTTCCACCGTGAGGCAAGGAGAGGAAGCTTTGCTGGTGACATTGTCATTGCTACCACAGCATTCTGTAGCGATACACTACTATACCATCTGGCTTGCGCTTAGTGGGGCATTCAATTTTCAACAGGACAGTGAACCAAAACACACCTCCCGGCTGGTTAAGGGCTATTTGTCCAAGGGTGATAGCAGATATGCATCATATGACCAAGACTTTACAATCACCTGACCTAAAACCAATTGGGACATGGTCTGACTTGGGAAAGCAGCCGACTAGCTGTCGGCATATGCATACAGTAAGCATGCCAGATGACTACCTCATAAAGCTGGTTTAGTGTCTAAATGATGAAATACATTTTTTTTTCTCAAATCTAATCTTTGTTTATCATTTTGGTTACTACGCAATTATTTTTCAATGTAGAAAGTGGTAAAAAATTAAGAAAAACCCTCAGTAGGTGTGTCCAAACTTAGTACTGTAAATGATGCAATATTAATATTGCATACTGTACAAATGACTATGTAAATGCTTGTTTGTTGTATTGACACATTGTGAGGAAATGACGCAAATGCTTTATACAAAAGGTTGAATGTTTACACTGAAACCCATACGTCCAGCGAGTATTAAAGTGTCCATTTGTTTGCATGCATATGGAAAATGGCATTTTGTCTCGAGCTGTGCGACCTGCTCAGTCGTCTTGATTGGCATTATGCTATAGACTCGCATGCACACACACTCACACACCAGTTTAATGCACTGTTACCACCTTCATTTTTGTGGCTTTGTATGAATTATTCATCTGGGAATTTGTTTCAGAGTAGCCCTGATTTACTTGTAACCAGCTGGCTACTACAAGTTTTGCTCACAACAAATACTGCCATCGTTTGCTACAAAGACAGACATCTAGGCAGGCAGGCATCATAAGCTATTTTTATATTGAGTGTGATTTGACATGTTTAACAAATACATCATCACAGCTTGCGGATCTACCAGAGAGAATGGACGGAATGAGATATTCGAGGTGAAGCACCCCCATTCGCACACGCAGTTTTGTTTTGAAACGATTCCTTAATGCTGTTGCCAAGAAGATGACTTAATCTCGAAAGTCACTTGTAGCTTTAAAAGGTCAAGCCGAAAATTTGTATGCAGCGTGACTGAATGGGTGGCAGCAGTTGGCACAGCAATTGGCATGTTGGTGGGCCTGTCCGATAACGCCACGGAAAAGGCAGATGATTTGTAATCTTCTTTCTCTACACTTTTACTTTTACTGCATCTACGATCACTCTCCCATCCATTTGTCTCTTTCTATTATCCCATACGTTCTTTCTACTCATTTAAACCCCTTTTTTCCTGTTCTCACCTTCAGGCTCATTGATCGGAGTCGGTGACATTATTTCCCAGCAGCTGATAGAGAGGCGGGGACTGGCTAATCACAATGTTCGGCGGACTGCTAACATGATGAGTATAGGCTTCTTCTTTGTGGTAGGAGCCTTCTCTCCTTGTATATTAACATACATATTAAATGCATGATATGTGGAACAGTAAAGGTACACACTTGCCTTGTCAGAACTCCACCCTGTTTTCAATATCTGTGTCTAATCTTGATTTCATATTAAAACATGACGCTCCTTGGTAAGGGTAGTTCCTCTCAATTGAGGATTTCATGTTGATGCATTCTATTTTACGTTATAAAATGCGTACACTACTTATACATGATGTGCGTATATTATTGCTAAAAAGGTGTTTTTTAAACTTTTAACCATGTAGTGATACCTGTTCTTACAATACACACACTATCCCTACTACCACTACTAAATGTATCACTGTATCTACAGAGAAGGCTCCAAACCAGCATACCAGTTTGTCAAGGCAAAATAGAGGTTCTTGTCACCATTTTCACATCATCGCTAAATAACAATTTACAATTATTTACACGTATTTAGCAGACCCTTTTAATCCAAAGTGATTTGCACTTAAATAGGCAAAGTGTATTTAATTATATTTCTCTAATCGTTTTAAGAGGCAATAGCAAGCTATTGTGTTGTCGTAGATTAGTAGAAAGATGTCATGAGATTAAAAGCAATGCAACCACAAACATAAATTAGTGTGCCAGGAAAGCTTTAGGCTAGAAATGCAGTTATCGTTTGGATGAGATAATTATCTTCAAAATCATTGAAGGTGTGAAAAACAATTGTATTCTATATAATACTTTTCACACCATAACTGTATGTATGCACCATAAAGCTAGAAACCTTTTAGCTAGGAGAGATGCTCCCAGCCTAGACTGAAATTGCGTGTGTGTGCGTGTGTATGCGTGCGTGTGTGTGCGTGTGTGTGCGTGCGTGTGTGTGCGTGTTTCTTCTCCAACCAAGGGTCCAGTAATAGGTGGCTGGTACAAGGTTCTGGACAGACTGGTGGTGGGTGGAGGTAAAAGTGCTGCCATGAAGAAAATGTTAGTTGACCAGGTGAGAGAACATCTGAGGTCAATGGAAATTCATTGGTTTCTTTCTGTCAGGTCCTTTAAACAAAACTAAAGGTCAGAAGTGGGGTAAAAAAATAAAAATAACTGAATTTAAACTGAACTTAAAGGGATGGCTCCAATACTGAGATCGGAAATCGATCCGATACTGACTTAAATAGCTGGCTCGGTATCAGTGACAATTGGACAGTTGTAACCGATCCATGGGGCTAATCCAATTAAATGTATTGACACGTGTAGGTCTACTGTCAAGCATCAGCCATGTCTAACCTACTCAGGTCACACTATCAGCAGCAGGTTTATAAAATGCAGCCAAGTCCAAAAATAGAGATTGGCTGTCATTTACTTTGCAACATAACTTAAAACTTAATTTAACACTGGAATCGGATCGGTACTCAGTATTGGCAGATACCCAAAGTGCCGGTATCTGTATGGGTATCGGGACTGGAAAAACTGGATCGTGCCATCCCTAATTTAAACATAAACATGGAGTCAGCCATACATTACTCATTCCAATAGTATGGGCCAACCTCGAGAGCTCAATTATCTTAAAGTTAATGGAAAAATACTGCCAAAACCTCTCAGCCCTTCACAAAATTCTGTTCGATGTGTAATGCCAGACACAAGTCAGCAGTGAATTTCAGTGATGGACGGAACAGAAACAATGTGAACCTCACACACTTCATTGCCCATTTATTAACACCGCCGCAGCCCTCAAGATTGTCTCCCGAAGCATACTTTGGAGTGGAGCCCGTAATACATCTGATGGAACAAAGG
The DNA here is from genome assembly GCA_027564635.1 of Typhlichthys eigenmanni. Taxonomy (NCBI): domain Eukaryota; kingdom Metazoa; phylum Chordata; class Actinopteri; order Percopsiformes; family Amblyopsidae; genus Typhlichthys; species Typhlichthys eigenmanni. The sequence goes on along the minus strand of JAODUK010035966.1, from coordinate 14,675 downwards.
CTCTCAGACCATTTACGTTTTACATTTCATCATTTAGTTCACGCTTTTATACAAAGTGACAAAATAGGAACATTTGTCCAAATAGTTGCTGAAAGGCCAGTTGTCATACTGTAAGTAAAAGCATTATTATATTTCTGTTCTCTCTCTCTCACACTTCCTACTGTATCAGTGTACTAGTTACAGAATGACTAAAGTATTAGACGTTTTGTCACTAGAAGATGATTACGTGTGTTCCTCTTTTAGGAAAGAGGTGGTTAGTTTCTACATGTCTGTCTATCTGATGTTAATGTGGTTTGTGAGTGTGCTTAACACTGTTATTGTGTGTGAGCGCATGAGCAAGTCACTCACAGAGACTGCATTGGCAGATGTGCCTCCACATAAAACCCCCTCTCAATTTGCTTTCATCGCTGTAACAGTCAGACAGTTACTGAAGCCTGCACACAGCCCAGTCAGTAAGTTGTCCATGTTCTTCCTCCTAGTGCATTTGAGTAAGCCTTCTTTCTTCCTTGATCCTTGAACACCTCCGAGGGTGCTAGAGAGACCTCTCTACATATGGTTTACTTCAGCACAGGATGTGTGCTGCCATTGAAACAGATGTCTATGTATTATTAGTAGAGATTTGTTATTACTTCAGAAGGACACTCCTGGAAACCCCAGAAACCCTGACCTAACTGGTAGTCGTGGTATACCAATACTATGGGGGAAGAGAAGAAAGCCGTTTCCACTAAATACTGCTAGCCTGAAAATAATATAATAGATTTTTGATAATATCATTGACGTTATCATGTATATTATCATGCACTGAACCAATGTTTGACTACACTATTGTGAGACATATTTACATATTCTATCAAATTTCTTTAAAATGTCTGAGTTGTCCTTTACAGTCAAAGGGCCGGTTTCACAAGCATAGATTTCACAAGCATGGATTAATTTAGTCCTAGACTAAAACCTTTTTTCAATGGAGATCTTCATTGAATTTTTGTTTTAGTCTTAAAGTAGGCTTACTCTAAAATGATGTCTTTGAACAGGCCACAAGTGTTACAGTAGGCTTGCATAGTTGCACGTTGTCCCCCTGCATGCTGCCCCTCTGACTTGGTGAAGTGATTGAAGAATGGCTGGGAGTCAATGGACTGTGTTTACATGAGCTGTATGTGTTTGTACTTTGGAAGAATTATAATGCAAACAAGAACCATAAAGATGGTTGTTCTGTTCTAAGAGGTGCAATGGTATTGAAACTTGAGTCAGGATATTTCCCACAGGTCCATGTCCACACACAGGCCACACTGGTGCGCATGCGCGTGTGTTTTTGAGTTTAAGCATTTGTGGACATGGGCAGTAAATTCTTTAATTAGCTTACACCGTGTAAACCTACCCCATAGTACTGTATATTAACAGTTCTGGGTTAGGCTACTTTAAAAGCTATATACAAATATAAAATATAAATGAGTTAGTGAGTCCAAATAAATAGATTTATATGGTGTTTTTATTATTATTATGATGACCATCATTGTAGACATTTGATACAGAAGAAAAATGCACTTATTTAATGTCTTGCTGGTAAAATCCTATAGTTCACACAACTGTTAGTCTATTTAGAAAGAACAGTGACTATTCACATGTTGTTTTGTCTTGGCAGTTGTGTTTTGCGCCGTGTTTCCTCGGAGCATTCCTGTGCATCTCTGGAACCCTCAATGGGCTGACCATGGAGCAGAACGTTGCCAAACTCAGAAGGGTCAGTGAAGGAACCATTGTATAATTCACAGGTCTAAAGGTATCTGTGTTATTGATTATACCTGGTTATGCCAGGTGCTGCAGGAAGTGTTTTTTGTTTGTTTGCAGTTTGTCAGTTTTTATATTTTGCTTCTATAACATGTAACTTTCATAACATTCATGTAATTACAAATTCCACATTTGTTTTCATGATTGTTTTATGATTTATATTTTAATCTTAGACAACTGAACAAAGCCTTAAATTATTGTCTGTTAGTGTCTATCATCACTATTTTCTCTGCAGTTTAAGAACTCAGTTGTAACTTAGGAGAACACAAGTGCGACTTAAATCGGCTCCTGACATCACAATGTATACATTTTCTCGAAATGACATTTTGCACACATGCCGTGTTCAACAACTCATGTCTCATAATAAGTAAAGCCACTTAATATTACATACTGCTTCCTACATGGAATAGCTAAAAATGTTCAGAGATATTTTTGATATATTTGTAATATTAATTTTATGTGGTGTTATATCTAAAGCAATTAAGCAAAAAAAAGTTGTGTATTTCAACAATCTACTGAAAGAACAATATTTCTACAAAAGTAGATTACAACCAGTTAGGTATAAAAAAAATAGTTGTGACTTCATCTAAGTAAGTAAATCTTGTGTTTTACTCGATATAAAAATGTTTGCATATTTAATGAGATGACACATAATTTGCATAAATTAATAAGGTCACTATACAATACAGTTACAATACAAAAACAACTTATATTTTTGTGTAGATATTTATTTGGTAACTTTTCATTTTGATAGGAGAGAAATTATTTTTGCCTATTCACCTGTAGAACTAGCCTCGCGACACCATCCCGATATCGCTAGCTTCAGTGTGACTTTGCCTCGAGAATCAGTCTGGAGAGCTTGGATATCGTTGTTTCAGGCCGGTAAAGCTAGTGTGTGGCCATTCAGCGTCGTACGGTTGGCTACGGGTGTGGTTTAGGTGTGATGAAGACAACTTGAGGGCAACTCGGAAAACAACAACAGCAGATCCTACAGAAATTAATGTATATGCAATATAGCATCAGTTTTATTAGAATGGAAAATATGTTTTCACTCTTCTACGTCTTCTACGTAAATACGTTTACTACCCTTCATGTTACAGCTGTGGAACTTTAATATTTGGTGAATTTGAAACAAAGTGTATTAGCTTACAATTGCTTACTATACCTTCAAGAAATGATTGGACAATTGGTCTTGCTCATGGATGGGAAAATTCTCCTACCGCATCACATCACATATGCAATGAACGGTCAATGTCCACACGAACAGCTTCTTGACTGAGTAATTGTAACGCGCATGTAACACAAACCTGTCACAGCTAAGCTCCATGTGAGCAAACTCCCCTTGCTGCAGTATTGTCAGTCTAGCCACTGGGTGGACTGCTCTGCCTGAAGGGATTACAAGAACAACCTACCATGGCCCCTGGCCTGTGGACCCTCCGCTTGTGTTCCCTGAAGTTGGCAGACCCCTCACTAGTCCCACCTCAGTGCTATTAGAAACCATTCCCTCTGATGGAGGAAGGGGGGTTGAAATAAAACAACCAGAGTGACAGTGGTAATGTTACAGATATGTATGCCTCAACGTGCACGTAAGCTGGGATGCCAAACCAGCTCCCCGGTGTGGAGAGTAGACGCCTTAGCACCTCTGTCCTTGAGGTGTCTGCACATCTACCAGCTGGACACCCTTACATGATCTACCATAGGTGGAGTGTATACAGTTATTGTCTCCTCATGGTCTGCTAGCGCTCCATTATGTGTGCTTATGTGTGAAGAAGAATCCTGGCTCTGTAAATGGGAACACAAATAAAGTGGAACAGACCGCACCACGCAACACTACACCAGCCTTGGCAATGCGTTTCCAATTTGGGGGGCAGAGCTTCTGAGAGAGCAGAAAGGTGTTTTCAGATATCAATAAGTATTTCTCAAGCATCACTTATGCCACCTTTAATCATAACCTGCATGTGGAAGTGTGTATAGGCTATAGAACATACTAGCGTCACATGCTAGCTCAAACAACCATCAGTATTGTGCATAAACAAAGTTCCTCTGCTCAGCCAGCCTACATCAATAATTTACCTGAGTTAGACTGAAAGCCTGAAAGGCCAATCCAGTAAATGTCAGAAAAGACAGAAACTAAATGACAAATCTGTTCATTACAGCAGCCATAACTGCGTTGCTAGCTACAAGTGTGGTGAAAATCAACCAGCGGTCCATTGCAACAGCTGTTGGTTAAAACCAGTGATGGTAAATAGTCATTTAATGTTGGCCACCATACAAGCATGTTTCTGTAACCGTTATTAACATGGCCCAACACTGGTACAAGTATTACATTTGAGTTGTTTAGCAGATGCTTAAATCCAAAGAGAATTACCGGTACAATTACAAATATAAAATAGCAGGGGTTTTCATAGAGATGTACTCATACTGTATGTGCACAGGAAAGGATCAGAAACACTGGTACATGATTAAATTAATTTCAATTATTATTGTTGTTATGTATATTATTAAATCTATGTATTCCACTTTTGAAAACTAAATGTGATAAACCATTTATCAGATTACATAAAATAAACATTAAATATTTATATACAGTGCTATCCCTCCAAAGAAGTCCTGTAGATGACAAACACTGTTAGTCATAGGGATGGTCACGGGCAACTTATTTAGTTTATTATACATGCCAATATTGTCTGCATACTAAATGTGCATATCAGAATCACATACACAATACACTTACTGTAGTATAGATTCCGGACACATGCCTTACTAACAACGGAGGTACAGTACGACCCTGCACTACACCTCGGACAGCTGTGACGTACTAGCTATTGGAGGCAGTCAACACAGGTGGCACTTTCACCTCAGGTGGCAAAATGCCTTGTTCAGCTATAATTAAAAATTAATTGCACCCAAGAAAGCAAAGGAAACCACACAAAAAAGATTGCTTTTTATATGTCGAGACATGTTGACCTTTTATGTAGATTAATTTTGTGGGGTGGAAGGAGGGACATACACTTTTATATATAATTGTATATAAAACAGATATGTGGAAAACCAACTGGTCCCGTTGAGACAGTTTTATGGTTGAAGTTTACTGCCTGAACAGCACAATGTTTTATCAATGTTTTATCACTTGAAATGTGGAGAAGTAGAACTGAGGTGTAGTTTTAAAGTTGTCTGATGTTCTAATTGTTCAATAACTATTATTTTTAATAGGTTAATAATGTACTTTTTTGCAATATTTTAAAAATTTCTTTCATTTCAGGACTATACCGATGCCTTGGTCTCAAATTATTATGTAAGTTTTTAAAGTGAGATTTCTTGATTATGTGTAAACAACACACTGTCCAACTCAATGAATAAAGGGCATGAATCATTGCACAATCCCACATTTTGCATGTTACTTGAGAAAATGTATCGAGGTTGGAGGGAATAATCTATTTCTCAGATATTATGCATATGTACGTTTCATATTACAATACCCTGCCAAAGGAAAAACCTGGCTTTTATCATTATTAAAATGAATAATGAAAAATGTATACACATTAATTTTTGTCTGATCTTGTTCCGTTTGTCTTGCAGCTTTGGCCAGCAGTACAGATCGCCAATTTTTATTTTGTTCCACTGCATCACAGGTAGAAAGCATTATAATTATACTTTCCTATTGAAAGCTGTTTTATATTAACACATGATCAACTAAACATTAAGTCTAGTCTTCTAGACTTAATCATGTAAATTACATGTAAATAGCACATAGGCCTACCTGTAATAAGTGCTGTCAATTATACTGTAGCATAAATCCAGCCACCACTTGAATCCAATAGTGATGCCACCCTCATGTAGTTTCCTCTTTAAAGATTGGCTGTGGTCCAGATCGTAGCTGTTGGCTGGAACTCCTACCTTTCCTGGAAAGCCAATAAGATGTGATTGTCCCGCCCCACCCACCTGCAGCATTGCTAATGACAACTGGACTTCTGTGTAGCTGATAGACTATTAGTCCTAGATGATTTGCACTTACTACTGTTGTCTTTTGATATGATACATGTGACTGAGTCACTTTTAAAGGTCAGAGAATAGTGTTTGTTTCTACGGACTGACGAATTCACACTTGAAAGTCAAGTTTGTTGTTCACAGAAATAGGGTTTCGCAATGTCACAGTATAGTCACATACATGGACAGACACATAAGGACGTTGCTTGCTATCACAGGAAAGTTTACTGATAATTACTAAATATATGGTACAAGTTATATTCCTATACAAATAAGGACCAAGAGATATGAGCTTAAGATATACATTTTTGTGTATCTATTTGAGGTCTATGGAAAGGAAACGATACCATCTAAATAATAAAAGCCATATTAAATATGCTTTGTGGTGTATGTGTTTTGGCGGGGGGGGGGGTTTACAGACACAATCAAATGGCTGTATAAAAAATAATCATGTGGGATGGCCTGACAAATTTTGTGAAAGCCTGCCAGTGCCAGATAGCATTTTCCTGTGGCAAAATTAGCTTTCCCCCCAGAATGGTAATATAGTTTCTATTCATTGCGCACATGATAGCTGGCTTACACTTACTGTATGTGCATTCCAAGGTAATTATATTAAGGCATATAGGCTTTATATTGATATACTGCTCATATACACTAGAAATGTTAATGTTGGAATTGTAATAACACCCAACTGGCATGCCTTTTTTGACAAAACTTAATCAAAAATGTATGCAGAACAGTTTTATTAGAAACACACCTGCACATTTTAATAGAAAATAATTTTCAGTTCAACATAAAGCTCCAATACACATCAATGCACATGGCAGAGCTGTTCTAAAGTTCGGTGTGAACGCATGTTCTTCGTGCCCGGACAGCTCAGCGCTCTGGCGCCCGCTTATTGTTCCCCGTGGTGCGCAGCCTGGCTACGTGCCCGTGATGTGAACCCATGCAGAAAGTGATCAACACGATTCAAACTGTTGTCTGCTCTCATAAAGAATAACTCCATGTTTTTTCTTTATTTGTTAACCGCCTATATAGTGTGAAAGACTGGACACTAACTTCTAGAGCAAACACAAAATCCATGACCTTTATTTTCTGTCCAACAGAGCCTCCTCACCTGCCCCCCTCAGTACAATATTGCCTATCAAACGACTGTTGTTTCATTTACAAGCGGTATATGCACTTGCATTGACGTCAGTGGAGCTATCTTGGATGTATATAACTGCTTGTCGAGAGGCGTTGCTGTCCAATCGTCATTCCCTTGGACTTTTTCTGCTCCGGTTTGGGTTGACAGCCATTCAGAAAATCAATTTGCAGCATATCGTCGGAAAAAGTAAGTTTTCCCATTTTATGTATTATTTTAAATGTCTTGCATTACCAAGGCAAATAAAATACTCTCTGATAGAACATTCCAGTCTATTCCAGCCTGATAATGATCATCATCACAGTGACGTTTACAGCCCTAATTGTAACTTCTTCAAACAATGGACTATCATTATATTGTCCTTAGGATACCAGTCTTGCAAATGTTTACATTTTTAAACTTTGAACATTTCGTAAAAGTAGTCTAGGTCTTAATTAAATACAAACGTGGATGTGAACATTGAACACGTTTATTAGCCTGGCAACTCGCGAATATATCCAATTGTTTTGTTTAGGCTATCAGCCTTAAACTTAAAATGTATTCTCAGTTTAACCTTTATGTCTTAGGTGAACTTTTGGGGCCGCGGAATCATTAAAAAATTATATGTATAAATGGTAAATGGGCTGCATTTATATAGGGTTTTTCTAGTCACTCAACTAGTATAACTTGACATTGGCCCATTCACACACCAATGGTGGTTCAGCCATTCAATGCACTGTCGATCACCGGGAGCAATTCTGGTCAGGTGGTCGGTCTTGCTTACACTTATAGCAGGCAACGGGATTCGAATGTGGGCTACAAGTTTTTATAAGTCACTCTATATGCTACTGCAGTGCGCACACAAGAAACGGTACACGTTTGAACCACTTATTTTTAGGGAATATATTTTAATAAACTAAAAGGTTTACGAACCGCTGATCTAAGTGTAGTGTTGGTTCCCACAGGGAAAATCGACCTCCTCCTGCCCCACCATGAAGCCTGTCCCCCTGGTGCTACTCCTGGCCGTCCTCCTCACGTCGCACGTCCGCCCCGGATTAGGCAGACCACGGAGCCTCCCCGGTCTTTTCGACGGAACCGGCGGTCGCTTCAAAAGCCAGCTGGACGAAGTTCTCCTCCGAGCCGCCGGAGATAACGCCGTGACTTACCTCCTGGGGGAGAAAGTCCTGCGGTTCTTACAGAGAAACCCGCGCGTCAGAAGCCTCAACCACCTCCCGCTGTTTCCCTACGACGACATAGATGTCGCGAGGATGACGCAGCTGGACGCGAAAGCCCTCGCACACCTGGCGCGAAGTTTGGCGCTGGATGCGGAGGAGGGCGTGGCGGGAGAGGAGGAAGATCGCCAGCTATTGCTGGCCAAGAGAAACGACGACCCGCCCATTTCTATAGACCTGACGTTCCACCTGCTTCGAAACATGATCGAGATGGCGAAGATCGAGAGTCAGAAAGAGCAAGCAGAACTGAACCGCAAGTTTTTGGAGGAGGTTGGAAAGTGACAACAGCCTCCAAGGCAAGCGCACTGTATTCTTAAGAGGGGGGTAAATTAAAAGAAAATTAACAAACCTCTTTTCTGTTTTAGACCCTTGACATAGCCTATGTTTTATTTACGTTTTTCGTTAAACGGTTTGTGTCGTGCCTTCCTCCCATCTCCGCGATCAACCAGTTTTACGCATTAGCCTATCCGTGCGTAACATACTAGTAACACTGAATTCTGCTTGTATCCAAAACATCGTTGGAAAATACCGTAATGAATTGAAAGTGACAGTTCAGGCATCGTTTAAAATGGACTAATGACATGGGAATGGGTCAATTACATTTTTCCTGGATTTACCTTTATGTTTCATATTAGATTGTCCTGAAATTGTTCTGAAATCATTTAAATTATTTTCAGCTTTCAGCAAGTGTTAGTGATTCAGGCCATATATATCTTACATAATGGTGACATGGTCACAGTATGAATGTTCTGTATATAAACTATAGAATATAAATTACTATATAGAATATATGCCGTCAAAGATTACCCGATGGGCCTATTTGTGATTTCATATTTTAATTGTGACTTATGACAATTCTAGCATCCTATTGAAAGTTATTCGACAACTTGTGATAAATTCCTCCTGATCACAATATATTATAACAGGTCTTGCAAACAGTATTATGAAGCACTACAGTACAATCTTGATGTATGTGGGGTTTGAAACTTGGGAATTATGTCTATGGGTTAGTTCCATCAAAAATACTTTTGTAGTATTTGGAGACCTGGAACCAGCAGAGGGGTCACACAACATAGGAATAATGTTATGTTAAAACATCACTGCTTGTGTCTCTGTAAGATCTCCATATGGCCAAAGAAGTGTTGTTATGTGCGGAAATGTACTTTGTAAAATGTTTCATATGGGAGGATAAAGAAATCTGCTAATCATACAATTTAGGCAAAATGTTGGTCTGGCAGATAGGCAATGCAATCCAACATCCATGTCAGAAATACAATATTTAAAAACATAAAAATGATATCAGTTCTAACAACAAAACATATGTTAATTATGTTAATGATCAAAACACGAACATTAAACTATTAAAGTGAAATGTCAATTGTTAATAACTTTAGTGTGCTGGTGAATGAAGGTGCAAGTTGGATGACTACATTTATAATCCTCATATGTTTGCCAAACAACAAAGGTACAATATTCCAAATCCCTTTATGTCTATTTATTATTTTGTTGTTCTTTGTTTTTCTGTCTGTTTCTAGCCAGTGTAATAAATGCACGTATAGCTGACTGAGCTTGGTTGACAGCTGTTTGTGTGGTGAGCGATTGGGAGGAAGGCAGGATACACTTTGAGACAAAAGGAATTAATGTATTACCTCTGTGCCAGGCTCTTCTCTCTACTCATCAGAGTGCACTATCCTATGTACTGTATACTGTAGCATGCTTATGGAAAAAAGGAAAAAAAATATATCTAAAGAGGCTAATCAAAATATGTTTAGTCTGTCATGTTTAGCAGTACAGAAAAAAAAAGCTTTTTGCCATTTATATTTTGTAATAAAAAATATGTGCCTAAATCAAATTGGTTTTGTTGCTGCCTTTGAATTACATTATGTTTTAGCTGCGTTTAGCACAATCTTGATCAGCCACACCAAATGACAGACTAGTTCTGATACATTTATATGTTAATCCTTAAAGGATTAAAAATGACTTGTCAATATTAGTCGCACTCTTTAGAAGTTCTAGACACTTATTGGTGTCAAAGCTGTGTCTGCCATACACAGTCTACAATGTGTTCTAGGTCTGAATTAATTTATTTTAACATATTGCTATATGGTTCAAATAAATAAATCGAATAAATCTATTAAGTACAATAAACTCACAAAAAATGTTTTGACTACGGTAGTGTATTACTCCCTATAATACACTAAAACGGTAAACAGGGCAGGAGACTTGTGTTATTACAGTCTAGCTTGAATGAAACACAACTGAGCAATGTGTTATACCGGTAAATCACAACACATTTAGGAGTCTGCTCTGGCATTTTAGTGTGTATTGTGTGTACTTGGAAGGGGCAGATGAAGGAGGCGGTCTAGATGTGATGGAAGTGACACATAATGCACTTTTTGTTGCACGTGTTTAAAGATAAGGAAAATGGCCTTGGGGTCCTCCATTGTGGCTATGACTCAGCTAAAACTGTGGGTGCATTGCTGCTTTGCTGTCATGTTTTAGAGCGAATGTTTAGTGGCTCTGTTTCATCACTGTGCATTTTCAATGACATTGTACATCATTACATAATCAAAGCAACAGATCAAACAGTTAATCTGCAGTTTATTAAAAACCAAGAGAGAAGATGCCCACATTAACATGGGTTATTTATTTTTAATTCAAGATAAGATTTAAAAATATTACATATGCACAATTTGTATTAGGATAAAGCGGTATAACCCTTGTCATAGCAGACTTGCAGAATCCATGGAAATAATCCAAAATGATATAACAAACCTTTTACCACACTATATGGTAATATGTGAACAGTCGTGAAAAACAATGCTTGCTTCAGATCACATTTCACACGTACCAAACAGACCTAAAACATATATACTATTATTAGATATTATAGATACTTTCAAAATACAGGCTAAAACATGCATAACAAAATAATAAATACAACAAAAGTTAATAAGCCTTGATGACGCTTAATTGTAATTATGTCTCACAACAGTTACAAGTATGTTAATAGTTTAGAAAATCAGGTACTGCAATTAAGAATTCACAATTTGTACAATTTCCACAAAAGGTCAAAATGTCCTAAGATATCAGACTCATAATTGATGGAAAATGTTATAATTATTCTGTATGCTATTCACTCATTGTTCGCTTCAATTCTTCACTATGAGTAATTGTGATACTTTATAACCGTACAGTATAATGCCTTATAACGGTTCTTACTGTAAATCATCATATACATCATGTCCTTTAGCAACATGCATTGCAACCCTTGCACTAGCACTTTGTACTTGTTCAAATGTAATTATAATGCATTTTTACTATTGCATGCATTTGATGGGATTATTACTGTTTGGCACCACCCTGTAAACATGTAATCTGTCACTGTCCAGTTTTGTTTGTTTATGTGACGTTTACAGCATAAGGACAGTTATGGCAGATGTATGCCATTTGCCAAATGTTAGTAGATTTGCATGTTACCCCTGCCCCATGTGTGACGTCTTTGTTCATCTCTGTGCCCCATGAATATCTACCACTATATTAGATTTGGGAAATGTTCTTCTGGCTCTGTGCCACTCAGGGTCCATAATGTGTCCAGTGTAAACTACAACATGTAACTGAGCATGCAATCATTATTTGGTGGTTAAATGCAGACATGTTAGCTCTGTCTATTCTCTCTGGCAGATCAACCACACCTATTACACCAGTTTAGAAATGGATGTGCTGTACAATAAAAGCTTTCACGAGTTCATAGACTGACTCAGTATTGCATTACCTCAAACAGTCATGAACAGCAGCAAAATATAGTCATAAGTAGCCAATGTATGGATAGATTCAAAAGACATGGTGGCCTAAGAGTTATACAAGGACTTTAAATCCTAAATCAAGAAAGACAAAGATATTGTCTATTTCTCCTCCCACGAGAAGTGTCATACAAAATCCACACCATGAATCTCCATTTAGCAATACATAACTTTATATATTTACCCACAATGCATAGCATTGCAGCAGGAAGGACAGTGGCCGAAGGCTTCCAACTTCAAGGATGTGTGGAAACGATGAAGAGGATTATGGCAAACCTCTGTCTATTTTCCCTAAATATGCTCAGTATCCAAAGTGTTCCGCATAATAAAAAAAATAATAAAATAATGATGCAAAATGCATATTTTGACACCACTAATATTTCCCCCCACAAATGCATGGCCTTGGTGGTGTGTCCAAACACAAAATTATCAGTCTGTCTCACTCACACAGTGTAATGTGAAGAACACTGTTATTATTGCCTTTGTTGTTGCTGACACAAATACACTGTGACTCGCTGTTGTACATTATAAAGCGCGCGGTTGTGGGGGACTTCATGAGTCGTTGCAGGCATTTACGTAAGCGAACCTCTTGGAAAACTGCAAGCATGTTTCCATAAGCTGCAATATGTGGTTTCAGCTATCCCAATGGATGTTCTGTACTGATGCACTAAAACCAACCGTTAATGCTATGATCTACACCTGTGTTTACCCAATCAATCTTCTGAGAGGTCTTCTCCAGCTGATTACCCAGGGTGCACTGGGCGTGAGAGGATGACAGAGCCAAATGCCGTGTGAGGGACGTGACACTTTCTCCTCCAAAACCAATCAATTGATCAATGTAAGTAAACAAAGAGCGGGAAATGACAACAGCCATGGTGTAAACCCGCCCTATTTCTAACACACAATGTGCTTTAGATGTTAATTAGGTCACTTGCAGAGTTTTCTAAAAGAGGGAATTAAGATGTAGAGATATAGTTATAAGCATAGATATTAATATTAAAATATCAAATGCCTTGCATGCAGTATATATGCATCCCTTAGTGGCTTGTGCTTTGTTGGTGAGGGGTCCTGGGTCTGTCCTCTTTTTCTCATCTCATCCTACTGCAGGCGGGTCTGTTAGGGTTTAGTAGTCTCACAGAGCTTTGTTAAATAAATAGGCTATAGTAAAACATTGCACTAGCATGCCATACATCTAGTACCCCACCTTCTGATAGTCCTGACATGTATCAGACAGTCACCAGACGTTGTTTATGTGACTTAGTGCTGATGGACGAAGAGGCTGAGATTAGGGTATAGCTTACAGGTACCTGCATGAAACAGTACCTTTAGCAGCACTGCTTGCTGTTCTTATGAAACATACAGCTGGCCTTTATTGTATGCTAGATGCAGTAAAAGCCAGTAATTTTTAACTTAAAGCCATTTTGGCAACACATAGAAAGCGATTATTTCAAAACAGTACAAAAGGGAACCTTTATTTAGTTCATATTCTATTATATGGACTAAACAGTTTTATGCAGGAACATCGTACCTCATTTTAAATCAATTCAAAAATCGATGTATATTGTTATAGGTTGTTCAAAGCTTTGTTATGTACTGTATGTTAAGAGAACTAAGTGAAGGGCCATGGAACAGCTCTGGGTGGATATTCTCTATGACGAAGCCCTTTATATTGCTAAACTAAAGGGTGCTCTCACTTTCTTTTTACCTGGTGGGTTAAAGTCTTGGCTGGGCGCAGTTCTCGAGTTCTGTTGGACCTAAATGCCCCAGTTCTTCTTCATCCATCTCATCTTCCTCATCATTTCCCAGGCCTGGTCTCACACACACACACACACACCCTTATTAGGCAAAGAACGGCAAACAGAGCTACTGTAGCTAAACGTGTGTAAACGAAGGCTATAGGAAATGGTATGGTGGTTGATCCAACCACCACTGTCGGACTAGGATGTTTAAACAGCCAAACAATTCAGAGTGAACACACACTGACAGATTGGTTTAGATAAATATGCCACATGCTGTCACTTCCGAACAATCTTGCCCTCACAAACCCTGTGACAAACAAACTGATCATAACCTCAAGCATCTAAATCCTGCCTGCCAGTGTGTTTATTTACAGCAATCTGCTAAACAATACACTTGTATAAATGCTTTATCTTGGGGGCCCTAAAATGGCTTTGTTTGCACACCGTAACTGTATTCAGACTGTTGGTGTATTTCTTAAAACCCTGTAGTGCCCAAATATAGAATATTAAAATAAAGCAAAATGCTTTACAGGCCTCTAATGCAGAAATGTAGTTTTCACATTTACATTTTTTTAAATAGTATGTAATATTACAACTGCAAAGATGGAGTTTGGAGCAACATTTCTGTATTTGTTATCTGAACTAATGCACAGAATTAAGATAATTTGCAGTGATTAGGGTTAGGTTGGTTATGATTAGATTGCTTATGTAACCTCGTATGCTTATAACAGCTATATAATGAAAAGAAGAAAAAAATTGTAGGCAAGTTATTCATAAAAAAATGTTTTCTTAGTATCCATGTTCATTTGCAATTGTAGTCCCAAATATTTATTTTTTTCCTCTGAAAAGCAAAGATGAACACTACTCTATAGAAGAGGTGCCCAACCCTGGTCCTGGAGAGCTACTGTCCTGCATGTTGTAGTTGTCTCCCTGCTCCAACACACCTGACTCAAATGAATGGGTCATTATCAGTCTTCTACAGAGATTGATAATGACCCAGCCATTTGAA
>JAODUK010035956.1:0-12854 GCA_027564635.1 Typhlichthys eigenmanni | reverse complement strand
ACACAGACACACAGACACACAGACACACAGACACACACACACACACAGACACACACACACACACAGACACACACACAGACACACAGACACACAGACACACAGACACACACACACACACAGACACACACACACACACAGACACACACACAGACACACAGACACACACAGGCGATACACTGGAGCGGCGGTGCAGATTCTCTAATGCCCAGGCTGTCAATAGACTAATCTGCATTAGCCATACCGAACTATAAAGTTGGTCAGGCCTACGTAGCCTTTTTTTAGTAGCCTAGCATATACGCAGACGCGCTACTGGAAAACACATTGTGTTTCTAGGCTACGCAATCATGTATTATGCTAGCGTAGTCTATTGTTAAACGAAACAATTAAATAGGCCTAGTTTAGCAAGGCTACTGCTCACTCACTTTGCTGCAGCCTGCCGTGACTTCAGAGACGTGAGGCATAAGGACTTTGGTGGCTCTGCAGTAAGCTATTGTCTGCCCCAGATAATAGCCCTTTGAAACGTGCATTAAATTAGACATTGGTATCCCTGTATCGCCATTGCTGTACAGGCTCAAGTTGACAGTTTGCGGGTCGGGTTGGGTTCTGGTGGTTGATGAACACATATTTTTGCGGGTCGGGCGGTGCGGGTTGTAAAATCCCATGACCCGCATATCACTAGCACCTACAACTCTGTAGTAAATGATCTATCAAAACTTTTAACACTTTTAACAAACATATACAGTAACTTTTGAAATGTTTTTGACATTCTTTCTCTTGACATTTATAAAATAATGAGACTGCGTATTTCCATACTTGTATAAATATGACATAAATATATGTAATGTAATATTTATATTATGTAATATGTAGTCATTGCTGCGATGGCATCTGCCACCCACGTCTAACCCTGTGAGTTTTGCATGCTGGGCGTGTGTGTGTATTTGTTTGTGCATGGCCATTGCGTGTTCGTTCAAGTGCGCGTGTAGTATTCTCAGTGAAGGTCTAGCTTTGAAACGCTTTGAAACTTTACAAACCAGTTTTAGACACATTGTACAGGTAAGGGAAATAACCTTTGATGTGTCTTCAGTCCGTTTAGAAGGTTTTGAGAAGGCAGTGTTGTTGCCGTATGTGTTTAAATATAAAATCTGAGTAATTGGTAAGATACAGGGAACACCCTAGTTGGGTATGCACTTTGAAGATTTGTAGTTTGAAAAACATCGGGACTACGGCTTCTGGTAATCATTATATCCATAATTGTTCTACGGATTTCTTTTGAGATTATTCTATTATATTCTACTTGATTTAGCCAATATAGTTGAACATAATATGGTAATAAGGAGCACAGTTATGCATGATAAACACAGTAACCATTCAGCCATTGACATTTTCATGTTGTAAATGGCACCATGTTTCTTTTATATGAAATGCCACCTACAGTAAGTGATTATTTGATTACAGAAATTAATTAATTTAACTTTCTGCTGACCGATTACCCTATTTAGGTACGACTAAGTAGCGACTAAGTAGCACCGCAGTGCTAGCCATACTTACTGTATAATACATGTGTCCTCAAGTCGCTTCATTCTGTAAGTCACATTTATATAATGTTTCAATGGTACAGACCGCTTTCAACTCTCACAAGTGTATACAGTGCCATCTCTTGGCCATAGTTGGCATGCAGTAGACACATGCACAAATAAGTCACTTTGGAATATAAGTTTCGCGATCACCCAGACAACTAAAAACAGTGCAGCTTGTGGTGTGGAAAATACATTATTGAACATTGTTTCAGATGGGAGTGAGCCAATATCTCTATCGCTGTACTGTAAAGTATTGCATGTGAACCAAAGCACACCCAGATAGTGTTGCTTGTATGAGAGTGAGGTGAAAGGTCAGAATCAGTATATGTTATTCAGTGTAAGTACTACAATGTCACAGACGAGCCTTGCAGGCACAATAGTCACACATTATTGTTATTATCCTCCAAGCACAGTCTGGCAATGGGTGGAAATCTGCTGTATTCTGTACCTGCAAAAACATTTAAAAAGTTTTAGTTTAAAATTGTAGATTAAGGCTGTATACAGGAGATAGCATTTATACCATAATGCTATTTTCTGTGAGTGAATTAGATTATTATTTTTTATTTTGTAAAGGTGGTTGAAGGAAATGTAATCCAACACCATTGTTGGTCAAATTCAGTGAATAAATCCCCACAGTTGTTCTGTGTGTGCACTGCTGTTTCTACACAGCCCTGACTTGGTAAATGGGAATACAAACAATCAGATGACAATGCATGTACAATGGAGAGGGGTGGGGAGCTTCTGATGAAGTAGGTGTATTCATTTTGATGTTGAGGTATTGAAGAAAGAAGTGTATTTGTTTTGATGTTGAGTTCAAACATCAACTCATCTTCCCAGCATCGCTTAGACTAGCTTTAATAATTGAATATAATGTATCATGTGCAGTTATTTTAACATACATTCATATTAAAGTGTAACTACACCCCAGCGCTGAGCCTGACTCCAGCCACTAAGGCACACAACTGAACAATGTGGGAAATGCATGTGAGGGGAGGGGAGGGGTTGAGAGGGGGACCCCAACTAACGTTAACATTTGAATTTGATGATGAATGAGCGGATGAAGTGTACCGCTGTAATTGCACATTATTTGTGTGGACTTGCCACCTAAATATAAAATATATTCAAATATCAAATGTTTTGTCTTGTTCGATAGCTCCACCCATCTTCACCAAAACTCCACCCCCAGTCTTAGAGGCACTCGTAGGACATCAGCTCTCTCTTGCTTGCGCTGCTAATGGAAACCCCACTCCCACAATAACCTGGTTAAAAGGTGGTAGCCCGATGCGAGGTGAAGATGTTGAGGTATGTATGGTCTAAACCAGCGGTTTCCAAAGTCGTGTTGTTTGTCCAGAAGTGCCGCAGGATCTGTATTCAGAATTTGAAGTCTTGTTCAGAATCAATAAATCATACCACATATGAAAACATAAGTTGGCTCTAAGATTAAGTATCTATAAGATTTCAAAAGCAACACGCCTAAAAAGCAATTGTTATGTTACGGATTGTTTGTTAAAGATCAAGTCCTCGATTGCGTTATAGTGCCTACAATTACATTACATAGGAGGGGTAGAGAACAGTGTGATTGATGTAGGGGAGTAGAGAACAGTTTGATGTAGGGTGAGGGATAGAGAACATTGTAGGGTGAGGGGTAGAGAACAGTGTGGTTTATATAGGAATAGGAGTGGTAAAGAACAGTGTGGTCTTTATAGGAGGAAGAAGGGTAGAGAACAGTGTGGTCTTTATAGGAGGAGGAGGGGTAGAGAACAGTGTGGTCTATATAGGAGGAGGGGTAGAGAACAGCATGAGTGCTCTAGGGGGAGGGGTAGATAGCAGCGTGAGGTTGTAGGGGAGGGGTAGAGAACAGCGTGAGGGTTGTAGGGTCAGGGCTCTAGGGGAAGGGGTAGAGAACAGAGTGAGGGCTTTAGGGAGAGGGGTAGAGAGGAGAGGAGCCACTCAGCAGTGACATGAAGCCCTGTGCATTCCTATATTTTAAACACACACATATATATATATATAAAACTAATCTTTAGGAGGGTAACCTTTGGGGTGGGGGTCACTATAACACAATCACACTAAGTATCTTTAGGAGGGTAACCTTTGGTTTCGGGGGGAGTCACTATATTTAGGAGGTTAACCTTTGAGGGGGGGGGTCACTATAACACAATCACACTGCGTGTCTTTAGGAGGGTGACCTTTGCATGCACATCTTGTGTGTCTGTTTTAGATTCGGGACGGAGTGTTATCTTTACGAGCGGTGAGCATACACTCAGGAGGACAATACACCTGCCTGGCCTCCAGCTCAGAGGGCAATGCGAGTCACCTGACCGCCTTGAAGGTCAAAGGTCAGTGCGTGTGCATGTGTGGGTGTGTGTTGGTCACAGGACCGTGCAGCTGTCCCTCTGGGGTCCCCCAGTCTAACTGACTATTCTACATCCATGTTGCCGTAGCTTGCATCATGCGAGAGAGCTTTGACAGAAAACCCTTTGTTTTCCATTCTTACCGTACTGCATGTGTGGCATTTGGGATCACAAAGGACAACATAGATATATCGATCCTTAAGGAAAACTCAGACTGAAAGAGAATATAAGTACAGCATGTGGTGTACAGGGTACTATGCAGGTAAATAAACTATGAGTAAGCACATTTAAAGACACAGGAGCGTTATGACATACACGTTTACGTAATGTACATTGTCAAATTGTTTAATTGTGGATCGTAAAGCTTTGCAATATACTTTAGACTTCCTCTTTTCTGTAGAGGGAAGGATTCCTATTGGCTCACGTACACCCATCCATTACATGTCAAGTCTATATTCTATCCCTGTGATGTCATTTGTGCTTCAGTGGCATGTTTTTGGCACCATTGCCACCTGGGTGGATTATAATAGCCTAAGAGCTGATCTGGTGGAATTTAATTTTAAAAGCCTTATGTAACCCATAAACTGTCATTCCCTTAACCACCTACTGTAGAATGCATAAGGCACCGCACTATATCATTCATTATTATGGTGCAGGCTTCTATAATGGCATACTGTGCTGTAGGTAGGCAATAGAGAGAGAGAGAGAGAGAGAGAGAGAGAGAGAGAGAGAGAGAGAGATTCTTATGGAACATTTCCCAGAATATGGCATGAACTTAATGACCCCATTCCAGTCTGCGGTTGTAGTAATCGTGTTTCATAACCTTTTATGACCTCCCTGTCTGTAGGACCCCCGGTCATTGTCATTCCTCCAAAAAGCACTTCCCTCAACATGTCCCAGAATGCCTTGCTTCAATGCCAGGCAGTCGCCGACCCACCAAATATGACCTACGTGTGGCAGAAAGGGAGCGAGAATGTATATCACGTAGAGTGAGTATCACTGCAACTCCTCACAATATCAATACAGTGACGCTTGATGGCACACAATTTCACTTGGGGGTGCTGAGAAGTTTAGACAGTGAAATTTGTTTTTGAAATAACGTCAATTTCCACTAGCGTGGTCTGTGATATGCTCCTGTGATAGGAAATTTAGAAAACAAACTCAGTAAATAGTGCATTGCTATTGGCTTCTCCGACAAAAAAGCACTGTACTGTAATTGTCTTGGCAACACTGTCCAGAACATACAACACATTTTAACACCTTGACCACTATACATTGACTCAGGCCAATCAGCCTACTCGTTTGTATAGAGGCTATTAGAGAATAATCCAGAGTTATGACCTGAAACACCGTACAAACGGAGCGGGCAACCACCGTCAAACCATTCTCAGATTACTTCAGCTCAGTTCAAAGATGATGTTTATTACTTAATCACACTGTTATACATTTAGTAGCCTATATGACATTAGAAAATATAACAAACTTTCTTAAGCAGATTGCAGAACAACAAAGTTTACCAAGGCATACCGAGGCGTTTGTGCAGGAGCATTAACAGGAGCAAAAAACAGGTCGACTAATAATAAGTCTATGATGGTCCTGTCGAAACTTAATAATAATAATAATAATAATAATAATAATGATGATGATGATGAATAATAATGTTTCATTTGTAATGTACTTTACATTTGAAACAAATCTCAAAGTGCTGCAATGTAGCACTCACCTCAACAATAATCTAAATATTATTGTTGAGGCGAATTGAACCCTTTGATAAACAAACGTGCTTTACTGTAGCCTACATATTACACCTGTTATGACTAAGAAGCTTTCTCTGGATCAAAATCCAAATCAAAATAACCGACTACGTTGCAGCTACATCCTATCAGATGTTTGGGGTGCTGCACCCTCAGCTACCACCTTCCCATGCCCGTGGATCATCATAGACCTGTGTCAAAGTGACACGGAAGTGATTTATAAGGCAGGCGAACATGTTTAGCCTGTAAATGCCCCGTTACCTCCAAGTGTTTTGAGTTTAATATGGCCGATTAGATTTCTTCTCAGGTCTGGGCGTGCAGTTTCTTCCCTTTTAACTTCATACCTCTTAACTTCAAATTGAAAAGCTGTTTAATGACCTAGATGATCTTGAAACAATTACAATTAAAACACATTTAACTTTTTACAGGGACACAGCTAACCCTTACTGTATTTGATAGCACTTCTGGGTCACTGTGGTATAACATAACACAAGCCTGTTGTGGACTGTTCTGTCACTAGCATTCACTAGCTCAGTTCAACCACCTGGAAGAGCTATTACATTTTCTAGATGATTATCTCCATAAACACTCAAGCATCGTACTGCAGTTTTTTGAACGGGGATATAAATTACAACCGCATCAGCAGTATTAACAGCATCGAGGACCATTCAGGTTCACTCTGAAAAGAGTGCGACCGAACTGCGATCATCTAATCCTGCCTGCTTATCCACATGACATTCAAATTCATCCCAACTAAATATTTCTCAAGGAGATTTAAATCATTACATCTACCGATTGAAAGTGTGCTAAATAAAACCATTCGGGGTATTTGAGATTAGCTTCTGCTCAGGTTTATGAGGGCAAAAACATGCCTGTTTGATGGGCATTTCCTTAACTCCCTTGGTCAGTGTAGCACCTGTTAGGATGGATGGATCTTCAGATTGATTCATGCTGTTTGCTGACCTCAGCAGGGTTTGGATTGTGTGAATTATTAAATGGCTTGGGACTCTCTGTTCTTGTAAGATCAACGCTGTGCAAGACAACACGTCCATGAGTTCTGTGTCGTCAGTGGTAAACAAGTCAGTCAAGTTCGGGGTAACACGGTGGCCCAGTGGATAGCGCTGTGGCCTCACAGCAAGAAGGTCCCGGTCGTCCCGGCCTTTCTGTGTGGAGTTGGCATGTTCTCCCCGTGTCTGCGTGGGTTTCCTCCGGGTGCTCTGGTTTCCCTCACTATCCAGAAAACATGTCAGGTTAACTCTCTCCTGTCAGTGCCATGTGACCAGAGACTTGAGACAGAGTCCCCGGGCGCTGCACAGCGGCTGCCCACTGCTCCCTTGAGGGGAGAGACCACAATTTGCTATGTGCATGTGACAATAAAAGCACGTTGACACGTTGAGTCATACAGATGACTCCTGGAAGTGTAACCTGTATGCCTTTGACATATTTACTGCCATCTACAATTACAGTATGACTATGCCAATGAATACAGTTTACTGTAATTAAAAACCTGGGTATTCATATATTTCGTACTTTATTCACGAATGTTTGAGTTTTTATTTGTTTTGTTGTTGGTAATTTGTTTCTCATGATTCCCCCCTCCTCCCAAGAGCTCTGAAGTCACGAGTGAAGATCATGGTCGATGGTACTCTCCTCATCTCTAATCTCATCCCAGAGGATTCTGGGAACTACACGTGTATACCCACCAATGGAATATTGACTCCTCCTACTGCATCCGCCATTCTCACAGTGATGCGTATGTTCTCATCATGTTCTCTTTCTTGTGTAGTATTTGCTCAGATTAAGATACGCCACCTACTTTTGCAGTTGAAGAGAGATGCACTGTATACCTCTGGTAACGATTCATTGTTTACTATAAGGTAGAAAGAAAGTATTTATTTATTCAGTTGATATGAATTAATGTTCTGCTCGTGACTAATGAATGATAATGGCAAAAAAACTATATCCTTCCTCTTCCCCCTAATGTACAGTAACACATATTTAATATGAACTAGCTAAAAACGACTGCTTTTATTATCATAGCTACTGGTGGTTGCCAATTACTTTAACAGTTGTGTACTGTATTCTGTTCCATTGTTTATATTACCATTCTATTTAATGAATATAGTTCATTTCGTGTTTTTTGCATGTTTGTGTTTACCTTTTATATCTGGCCAATATTTATTTCACTGTGAGTCGTTGATTTTATTTATGCACTCAGGGATGAATAAACTGCTGTATTCCCTCATCTCAGACCCTGCTCGGACTCTTCACATGCCCAAAAATGCATACATTCCCACGGGCATGGAGGGCCTCGTCACCTGTCCCACCATGGCTCAGCCCCCGCTAGTCCACGTGGACTGGACCAAGGACGGGGAACCTCTTGATCTGGCCTTGGTAAGTAGTAGAGTAATGGCATCTGCCCCCACAAGTCAGGTCCGCGTAACTCTTCACAATGTGCCCCCACAGACCCACACATCTCTTTTGACACTGCAGCGGTGCGGTGTTTACACTGCATGCAACATAAACCCACTGGTGAAATTACATTTCAATTGCTTGCGTCTGTCTAGTCATCTTGGTGGACTAGAAAAGGACACATTTTGCATACTCAAATAGAATACAATACTCCTTACCGAATTATAGTTTTATTACATTTTATTTTAGTAGCTCTTGAAGATAACGTTCTCCTGTAATTCAATGTAAACTCACATTTTGAATCTAGATTGAATCTGGATTATTTAACATTAGATTTGACAGTTTCAGTGACGGTTTAATAGATATGTTTAATCCCCCATGATTATACACGTAACATGATGCATTTTCCATATCGTCCAGCGTTAACGACAGTTGGTCATTAGCGTGTGAATGTAAATGTAGTCACTGTCAATTTAACACCAATTGTGTTGCATCTTGAAACACGTCGACGCATTTGTCCGGCTCAGTGTGAACAGGGCCTACCTTGTTATGAACGCGGGGCGGGGTTTATGTTATTCCTCAGGGATTGTGGGCATGTTTTTGTCTGTGTGTGTGTGTGAGAGAGAGAGAGAGAGAGAGAGAGAGAGAGAGAGAGAGAGAGAGAGAGAGAGAGAAACCTACAAAGATACTTTGAAATGCCCTTTGCAAAGCCATCTGGAAAACCTAATGGACGTCAGTGTGATGGTCAGCCTAAAAAAGATACAAAGCTTTTTGAAACAGTCCAGGGGGAACCAGACACTCTCTTTTTCTCTCTCTCTCTCCCCCCCCCTCTCTCTCTCTCTCTCTCTCTCTCTCTCTGCATGTGTGATGGTCTCTCTTACTCGCTCAACCTTTCCTTAACTTTGTGCCCACTTAATGTTTGGAGGTGGGTGGAGAGAGCTGCCCCAGGGAGATGAGGTGGCCTGTGGTGTTGGGCATGGGTGTTGGTGTGACGTGGCTCTTAGGCCGGCAGGGGTGACTCACTAGGAGAATCACAGTCCTGCTACACAAACCATGCCTAGATACACACACACGCACACACTTTCTTATCTTAAAGATTACATAAACCACGTTGCTTATACCGATTAAAAAAAAAAAAAAACGATAAACAATATAATAGTGATGGACTTGTTTCCAACAGCATTTCTTTTTATAATTTGCAATCTGGTATATATATGATTTTCATCAAGTGAATATCCAAGAAACAATACAGACAGTGACTGACCTATTTCTCAGAGCAATGCTACAGTTTGCGGACGTTTGAAAACAATTAAGCGACTATCGAGCTAAACGTGGTCTATTTTAATTTGGTGTTTTTTTCACTGCATTAAAGAATGTGGATACTGTTTTTCAAGTGAAACATAACATTTGTTAAACCCTTGACTATGTCAAGCCCCTGCGCTGATGTATTAAACCCTGTTCTTAGTAGGTGCTACATCAGACATTTTCATGCAGTATTGCATTTTTTAGGAACATTGTTAAAAATATTATTCTAATGTGTCTAGCTGACCGTAGACTGAATTACATTTTTAATACGAAGCCTAAATATGTGAGGAAAGCACATTTGTTTGTTAGTTGATTTTTTGGTAATTGATTCCTGGGGGGGGGGGGGGGGGGTTGTCCTCTCTGTAATGCCCTGGTCAAGGGCAATGGCAGGAGTATTTACAAAACATGGATGTAACTGTAACTCAACATTGACATAAATGGTTGTAATCTATCAACCAGAGCCTTTCACTCCCATGGACCGTTTTTTTCACAGCAATGGCGGATAATGGAGCCTCAAAACAGTTCCCGAAAGTTAGCTGCAAATATTCAAAGTACCTCAATAAATTATATTGTAAATGTAAATCAATGCATTTATTGACCAAAAAAATAAGTTTTATATCTGTATATAATAATGATTCAAATTGCCGACCAAGTACTTCCTGGAACTGTTTTGCCCCTCCATGAACCATGTGGCTGTCGAACTTCCGTTGGCGCGACTCTCTCTATCCATGACTCTGCTATCAACAACTGACACCCCAACTTTCAGGAGACATAGAGTAATGGGATTGAAGTCTAACTGATCCCGCCTTTTCCCCAG
This sequence comes from Typhlichthys eigenmanni, assembly GCA_027564635.1. NCBI lineage: Eukaryota > Metazoa > Chordata > Actinopteri > Percopsiformes > Amblyopsidae > Typhlichthys > Typhlichthys eigenmanni. The sequence continues at coordinate 2,632 of JAODUK010035956.1, read as the reverse complement.
TATCCAGGATGGTCTTTGACGTCGGAGGGCTCCGTGTTCATGGCAACGGTCAACGATGATGCAGCAGGCGTCTACACATGCACCCCATACAACAGCTACGGCACCATGGGTCCGTCAGAGACCACCACGGTGATCCTGCAGGTGTGACTATACAGAAAACCCGGTCAGAGACATTATATAGAGGAGACATGCCACATTATGAATGGAGCTCTATGGGAGAATTCTGAAACGCCAAAGGTGACAGTTGGAAGATCATGTCCCGCCTCTCCCCCAGAAGAGCCAATCACCTGCTTTATAATTGCAGAATGGATAACCTTTTAGGCCAATTCGGTGTCACGATATCTTGCGCATGCGTAGTGGAATTTCAAACTGGCGAAAAAATGCATTTTAAGCCTTATTTTGGGGCAAAATCACCAAACGTTTTAAGATGTTTTTTTATCAGATTTTAACTCGCGATCGTATACGTGCAATGCTTTTGTCCCAATGATCACTGAAAGAGCGGTTATGGCTCGCTCCCTAATAATGCCATTGAGTACTTTCTAAATAAAAGTCTGGGAGTTAAAAGATGGCTGCCGAGTGGCGAGACGTGCCTGTAAGGACTTTGACCCGGTCATTTAGCATGCTAGGCTGCTGTTTCTGATGCAACTCTGCTTGGCTGACTTCCATTGAAACAGCAGTGGAATGTGTCCAACCTGCTTTGCTAACGTTGTGCCTAGCAGTCTGGCACAACGTTACTTAATTGGCTGCAGCTGCTTTTGTCACGGCAAATTAAAACCTTGACGGAAATTACATTTCCGCGACCTTTCAACTCTTACGCTTGAGCCCCGTGGCATTAGCTGAAGTCAAGTTTAGACGTTATTGGAATTACTCCCCAATTGGGGAGGTAATTGTGTGGATAATCCTTTTGTTATTAGTATAATCGTGTCCAAAGCTTCGGTAATCCGGTTTTACACGCCATTGTTGCAATAGCAGCCTCCTTGACTACATCCACATTGCTCTGAACAATTCACAGGACCCCCCATCCTTTAGCGTCGCTCCCCAGAAGCAGTACAAACAGGAGGCGGGGGAGACTTTGCTCATCCCGTGTCAAGGAAACGGCAATCCAGCCACCAGCGTCACCTGGAGCAAGGTAAGTAAACAAAACCCACCTATAGCACACTAAACCTTTATTCATGTTAATACTAATAATCCTAATAAGATAGGGGTCAAAGCTGTATATAATCACATGCACACGCTCATTCACTGCATTCTGTATTCCTATATACACACAATACACGCAGCGTTTTAACAACAACAACAACACACACACACACACACACACACACAAACGGTACGAGCAAGCCGCCCGGTGTAATTAACGAGTCCGACTTGGTTGCCCCTGGGCAGGTTGGCTTGGCTTCTCGCGCCACATATTCGGTGGCTACCAACGGCTCCCTGCTGCTGGCGCCTGTCAGCAAAGACCACCAGGGGGCGTGGGAGTGCACCGCCGCCAACCGCGTCGCCTCGGTGAAGACCGACACGGTCGTGCTCGTGCTGGGTAGGTGTAACCCACGGAGACGGGTCATCCTGTGACTCACGTTTGTTTTATATATTAATGAATTTGTTTAAACCTCTGTTATGGCCGTTACCTCGACGACAGGCCTTTCAGATCCTGTTTAAGCTCAGCCATTTCACCATTAAATCCTCTTCATTTACCCCATCACAGGAACAAGTCCCCATGCCGCCACTTCTCTGACGGTCTCTCCGGGGGTGAGGCAGGCCAACATATCCTGGGAAGCAGGCTTTGATGGAGGATCAGTGCAGACGTTTTCAGTCTGGTGGGTGGAAGTTTTTCTTTTTTTTTTCATTTTTTTCTTTCAATGGTGCTGTAACCATGGCAGCCATGGACGGTGCCGACATTATTTTATTGAAATCCACTTGTCCGTTATCGTCCTTATCGCAACGCTAACTGGTAGATGCCACCGGGAGAACGATGCGTGAACGTGTGTGATTGTGTCAGACAGGGAAAATGCCTCTGAATAATAGAAGTGTCATGGGTAAAGGTGTGGCTTGGGTTCTTTGTAACACAGGGCAGGAGGAAAGCCAGACCAAGTAGGCAATATTTTAAGGCTTAAAAGGTTGACAGTTTTGTTTTCATCGTGCTCCCTTAAGGATTTAGCAATTAAAATACTCATATTTATGACATATTAATGTTACTTTTAAGAAGTCACAGAGATAGGTTTTGTGAATGAAGGCCAGCTTCATAAAATGTGTTAATTTAGAGAAATGTTCTTAACTTATTCTTTAATGGGTTTTATCAACCTGGGGTCAAGCGAATGCACTGCAATGCTATTAAGGGTTCATGTTCAATTTTAGTTACAGGGCTTCTCGGCAACAGCTGTGATACGTTAGTAGCAGCTTTACAGTGAATCTGGAGTAGATGATGATTATAAATGATTAATGAAACCTGCTCCACTGCCATGTTTCATTAAACAGGGAAGAGTTCTGCCTCCTCCCTTCCCCTATTGTTCTAAATGTCTTACTCACCCTTCAACCCCCCCTCCCCCCTCTCTCTCTCCCCCCTCGCTCTCTCTCACCCTGCTCTCTCTCTCTCTCTCCCTGCTCTCTCTCTCTCTCTCTCTCTCTCTCTCTC
>JAODUK010035946.1:0-21683 GCA_027564635.1 Typhlichthys eigenmanni | reverse complement strand
CCCCCCCCCCCCCCCCCCCCCCCCCCCCCCCCCCCCCCCCATTCAGCGTGAAGGCCTGTGTCGGTCTCTACACGCCTCTGTGTGCCAAAAGGACTCAACATCAACATACATTGTGCGCACACAGACCATCTGTCTGTCTACAATGATGTTTAGGCTGGGAATATGATTGGCAGGATCAGCAGCGACGCCTTGCTAAATCCCATGTGGAAGTCTCTTGTTTAACTTTTCAAAATGTATGTGAATGTGCACGTCACAACCTACTGTGTATTAAAGCTCTTTACAAATGGTTTAATTTCCTAAATGACAAAGATACACTGAATCGCTTCAAGAATTATCCTTTCTCTTGTCTAAATGGGTGTAGCCTGATAGCAGAGCTACAAGGCCCTCGGTGCTTCTGGAACATGACTGCAGTTAAAAGGCAAAGCCGCTCAGTCAGAACCAAATCCCGCAGGTGTTAGGGCCCACCAGCTAGGAAGGAGAGATCTGGCAGAGCCGGAGAGAAACGCAGTCGGTCCCTCGGAGCTGACTACAACAATATGAAAATCCGGGGATAAGCGATGATAATTGTAAGCCAGTGGCATTAAAGTTCAGAGCCCCTTCAGCCTCGGAGAGCATAACAGCTGCCTAATTATTCCTGAGTGATATTACCGTGAACCTCATTAACCACTGGATTGTACTACAATCATAATGACCTTTTTCTTAACAAGCATTCTCTACACTGCAACCAAATGGAAAGAACACACATTCTGAAAATCTAAAATAATAATTACAGAAGTATTTAAAGTAAGTAACAACCCAGCAACATGGAAATTGTTATGCTTTATTTCCTTGCGGCAGTGAGCTCACAGACAGACTCTGAAGCCTGGCCCCCTGCTGCTTTTCAGGTGGGGAGACCATTTTAGTGATGGGTTTTTTATATATACACTTCAAGCTATATCTTGCAGTTTTTTTTTCTCCTCGGTGCTCACTTGAAAAATGTTCCACAGTGTCTAAAACTTGAACCAGAAAACACTTTGTTCTATTCTGGAAGAATGCACCATTAGGGTTCAACTGTTTGGGCACACACTTGCCAACATTCCAATGCAAGGCACACGACAGCATAAAGCAACCTGCTAAACCCTTGACAGGGACCGGATTACGCCGGCATACGTGATGAAGCGTGTCTCGTGCACAGAGAGACGCCTTGTGGATCTAGCTAAAGTGGATTGGTTCTCCTTGCACTTTGCAAAAGACGCTGAATCAGTATGGGGCCTATGACATGACAAATAGCACTTGTACCATGCTCTTTGCTCCTGCGGCAGCCATTACTAAATAAGATGCTTTATCAGAGAGCACAGGTGGAGACACATTTCATCAGACCCTGTCATGCACTAGATGTTTATCACTTCTGGGAAATGTGGGAATACAGTATCACCTTGACAACCTTAAATCCAAGGATATGGACCTTTTAGTGGCTAAATGACCACATTTTGGTCCCACAGTCACCGTGCATTTGTGACAAGTCCTTTTAAAGTGCCCCTGAACAAGAAACCGCTGTAATGGCTGCATGTAAAAGTAACAAAAGCACAAGTGATACAGGAAGTGTGCCTGTCTTGGAGCAGATAGGGGATAGACAGTGATGTTCAAAGATGCTTACTGTAAGACAGTGTTGTCGGGGATTGGACGCAAGAATGGGACCCCCACCACTAGACTATCCTGCCTCACACTAGAGGGGTCGCTCAACTGTTACATGCAGCTGAACATAAATATAAAATACAGTTAAATACTCTTCAGCTAACAAGTAAACTTAACCAGGTGAACATGAATATAAAATACAGTTAAATACTCTTCAACTAACAAGGAAATTTAACCAGATTAACTAACTAACTCAATGTCACCTGTGTTGACTGCACCACAATTGCACATGAATAAGTCTATATGTTCTATCATAATGCATGCGTGTCTTGTCACCATGCAGGTAATCGTCCAGGCCAGTGTGGGAGAGGTGCACCACACAATCCGCACCACGTTTCAGAGGGTGGACGACTTCTTCATCCCCCCCACCAATCTCATTATCACTCACGTGAGGTACGAAGCACGCCACACGCAACTGACCTTAGAGACAGGCAGGCACCCACATTACCCTCTTATCGCTAAAATGGGATTCCTAATGAGAATCCTGATGAGTATTAATCACAATGCGAAGGCTGGAGAAGGCTATTAACCTTCTCTGCCTGAACTCTGCCACCCCAGGTTCGCCTTCCTCTTCCTCAGGAAGGAGCCGGCCGTGCACAAGGTGGACCTGGAGACCTTCCGGCGCATCAAGACCATCAGCCTGAAGAACTGCAGCTGTGTGCCGGCCAGCATGGCCTACACCCACCTGGGCGGCTTCTACTTCGTCCAGTGCCAGAGCAAGAGCCGCCTGGAGGCCCCGACGCAGCTGCTGATCGACAGCGTGACGGACGCCGTCATCGGGCCCAACCTGAACGTGTCGGGGCGGCCCTTCGCCTCGCCCGACGGCCGCTTCGTCGTCACCCCGGACGCGCGGCGCTCCAAGCTGATGGTGCAGACGGTGTCGTTCCGCGGAGCGCTGCTCCTGCACCGGGAGATGGCCAGCCCCTTCCCGGTCTCCGACCTGGTGTTCCAGCCGTCCTTCACAGAGTCCAACCAGTACGTGGTGGTGGCCTCCTCCGCCTCAGGCACGGACCTGCTCTTCTTGGACCTGTCTTCCGGACGCACCCAGCTCCTCCGGAGCGTCAAGGAGCCCCTGGCCCTACAGGCCTGGCCGTGGGGGGGCCCCCGCAGGGCGGTGGTCCCCAGCGGGATGTTCGGACAGTACCTGGTGTCGCCCTCCGCTGAGTCCGTCTTCGTCCTGGACGGCAAGCGGAGCGCGTCGCACTGCGAGGTGTCAGACATCAAGAGGGGGAACACAGTGGTCTGGGTTGGGGAGGTATGAGTCGCAGAGCAGACGTTGGGAGGATTAACAGGCGTACGAGAACGGTCAGGCCAAAATACTTACTATTAAGGTTTATGTGGACTCAACCCTGGAACTGAGCGAGGGAATACACACCTGGGTTTATTGTAATAAAGGTACACTTAAAATATAGAGTAATCGAGAAAATATAAAGAGACCCTGTTGTGATATTTCTGTTGGGAGAAAGTGTCGATGCCGTTCAGTGCAACAGTGATCTATGTGCACTTTACTATTCAGAGTGGTACATCGTTGCACTTCCTCCCTTGCTATCACAGCCAGTAGGTATCTGAAGAGGGGTTATCAATGAACTATGAACTATGCACAATGCTCACCTTTCTTTCTTTGTTTAAAGTAAAGCTTTCCGTTTGTGTGTATCTCAACATTGTCCGTCCTTTCCACTAGTGTTGTGTGTGTTGTTCACCACAGAGCGTGTGTCCCTCTGCGTATAGTGTGTTTCGTCTGTTTCAATGCTAGGATGCCATTTGTTTAAGGCATTTAATCACCTTTGTCATCACCATGTTGTACTCTAAGCGCCGTCTCAAAGCTTTCATTCTCTCACCAGCATAGGTTGGCTTTATGCACATGTAATCCCCCTATTTAAATAGTCTTTCCAAAGAGACCAGTGTGTTATCCATTAGTCATCGACCTATGGATGTTTAAATACACATACTGTAGCAGAAGAGGATTATACAAAAATCTTCTCCAATACATTATCTCTATAATATCAGTGTGATTTTTCGAAGCCTAGAAATGCCACTTAGCAGTACTATAGACCTCCTAGAAATGCCACGTAGCAAGACATCGCTAAAAGTAGATTACCTCCCAATGATGAAGATGTTTTCTAAAATCCCATTAAAGTGTGCTTGGTTTGACCTTGGCCCATGGCCGTCCAACCCTCCAAATCTCATGAGAATCTGTCAGTAACCTTTGAGAACTAAAAGATAAATATGCAGGGGGGAAAATATATTTCTTTTGTGTAGGTAATGATGTGATTTGCATCAAAGTCACAAATCCAGTACAAGTACAGTTACAATTGTTTAATTCTAATTACTGATTGGCTGTGAGCATTTGTGACATCGTCATAGAGTTTGCATATAGCTCAGTCAAATGCAACTTCCTTGGTCAAACTTGCATCTGTGGCTGTGAATTGGCAGCTCCTATGATACTGTAATTCTGTTCTAATGTTTGATTTTTCATTACTAATGCTTATTTTCAAGTGTTGTATGTAGAAATCCAAATTGAATCAGACTTCAGCTGAAACAAACTCTTTATAAGACTACAAGCTCTTCATTGCTGTATGAAATAGTGACCAGTAGTGCTGACTCAATATATGTATTTCAGAATGGATATTGTGGCCTGCCTGTCTGTCTTTTACAGCTCTCTGGGTTGTCCAGTGACGTTCAGTTATAAGTCAAACAACTTGTTAGAAAGAAGAGCTCCTGTTTCTCATGATCTCCTGAGCCCTTTACCTGTCTGACCAACCTGTCAACGTCAGCTTTTAGTATATTTATACTTTAGTAGTTTGGTACGGTAAATGGAAGAAAATCCAGAATATTAGATTTTCTAAATTGAAAATGTTCTTAGTATTATGTAGAGAGTGTCTTCTCATGCATCTGACTGTACCCAATAACAAACGTTGATAGTTTCCTAATATGTAATCATATCTGTACTGTAACTCCCCAATGCCATGTATAGGCTAGAAATCAAATAGAAAAGTGGTATTGTATGCGAGAAAAAAAAACATATAAAGTACTTAATTATATACGTGTGCACGTATATGGCCATTTTTAATGATAATCTGCTGTTAGCATATTTGCTTGAAATGAAATTTTTGAAAGCAGCAACTTAATGGCATTGATCATGTATCCTAGACCACTGTTGCACTGCGGAGAGAAAATAATATCCATCATACATTTATCTAGTGTGAAATTGAGCAGATCTGTCCAATTTGCCATTCATTTATTCTACAATAGCGACTGTGTTTAATTACGTTTTTCCAAAGTTACCGTTCCATCCAAAGTAGTTCCCTAATGATTCCAATAAGCAGTCTATTTCAGAGTTCCAAGAAACACATGTAGCAGATGAAGAGCTTTGGCACACTATTTATCATTCCGAGTTCATTGATCGCACACAATTTCCAATGGCTTGATAAATATTCACATGTCCACCGTCCCTGATTCATGTCTGAAGGCGAGGTCGATTCAGCATCATAATGTTGCTAGTAGAGCCGAAGAGAGCAAGAACAAAGGGAATGCACCTGTGCTTGCTGATATAGCGATGCTATTGGCCAGCCCATGCCGTTGTTTGAATCTACCATTAAGTGTCCCATGACCACCTGTCTGTTAACCCTCTAATGTGGAGCTGAACCGCTTGATAGGACTCACTGTTGTAGATAACATTCTTCATGTTTAGAACACATTGAGACATGGCTGAAACCCAATGTACAGTTTTATTTATGCATTTTCTGTGTTCTGATTTATGAGGGAATTGTTTTGTAAGAAAACAAATTGAATAAAATATATTGTAAAAATCACGCTGGTGTTGCATTTGTATACAGTATGCATTTAGGTACATATTTTACTGAGCAAAGAAATGCTATTTCACAGCTTTTGCTATGTATGCTATTGAAACACATTATCAACCAACCATATATTACCAACACCTTGTACTGTACTTGAGATAACATGAAATGTCCACACACATACAAACAAAAAACAGCTAGCATACTTTACAGTATACAGGAGAAGCATGCAATAACAGCATTACTGTTTGTCAGACTCTGACAGAGAAAATGGCAGCCCAGGTAAGAGAACAGTTCACAAAGCAAGGCCTCCAAAATGGCACTTCCCTTGTGTCATACTACCTTTTGTTGACAATCTGTCTGCACAGATTGCCAGAACATTGCCACAAGTCACTGCCTTCAATTACCCTCTCCATCTGCCATTGCTGTGCTCCGCTGAGCTGTTTTCATGTATTGTTTGTCCATTGAGGGGCTGACGTGGAGATGGCCTTCACTCCTGTAAAAGTTCATGTAGTCTCTAGTCTTTCTGTGTCCGCCACAATCCAACAATCCGTAGCCCATTATTCACAACAATGCTTGGCTGAGGGACACTGTTAATAGCCTACCCTTGTGTTAGGCAGATACAGAGATACACATCTAGAGACAAAGGCTATAGACACACTTCAGAATGAACACACTACTTGTCTGTGGTTGAATAAAGTAATCTACTGAGATGCCTGTACTCAAAGTGCATCTAATCCATAAACTGTATATATAAATGGGCAAACCCTCCAAGTCAACCATAGCTTTTCTTAAGAATGGATTTGAACACTGCTGGCTCTGGCAGTCGCCATCTTTGCAGTACCTCACTCTGTCTATAAAACCATCATATCCATTATAATGGAATAAATGTATGTCTTAATATCATTTGAACTGATTAGTTATTTAAAATAAATCAACTCCCTAGTAGGCCTACAGTTGTCGTGAACGGGGAAACTAGCTATAGAGACCAAAACCAGGCTGTAAACATGTATATTTTTGCTGTAAAGTCTGCGTTTTACATGGCAGTCTGTGACGCCCTTTGGCAGCCAGTTTTGCAGTTTCCCGCATGGCAGATGATGGCCCTGACCACTAGCTGTGGTTTTACAATATCTTAGCTCACACCTCTGATACTGGATACTAGATGCTGTGACCAGCATGGTGGAAGCATATACCCTGCATTTCATATTTCCTCCACAATGAATGACAGCAAATGTTGTCGCTACATTGACCTATTCCAAACCAAACTTGTCTTCTGGTTCTATTATCTACAGTAAAGGGCTCCAATATTATATACAAATATATTATATACATGATTTTAACATTTGTTTTATGAATACAATGTATGTATGAATGTGGGGAAAACAAAGTACAATTTAAATGGTTTGACAACCACAACAATATTTCATAATCAGCTGTAATGACAAAGAGCATGGAGACATCGTACCTTTTCTGTACTGGCCACAATACGTCTGCTAAAGCAGAACAATTAGCGTTGAAACACGTTTGTGTTGTGTTCATGGTTAAGGCTGGTCTAATCCCTGCTGTCATCACAGAGAAAGAAATAAAGGTAACAAACAGCATCCAATATCAAACAATGTAACTGTCAGGCAGGGAGGCCTAACCCAATGATACACAATGATGAACACATTTAAAAAGGCATGGAATTTTAAGTGACAGGACCACCAGTAAAGCAGAGCTCTCCAATTCAGCTAGACTATCTACGTAAGATGTCTTTTGTTTGCATAGTGTGAATATAAATGGCCAAATCAATAAAGTGCGTGCGCACGCACACACACACGCACATGCACATGCGCACACGCACATGCGCACACACACACACACACACACACACAGTAAGACACCACAATTGTAGCAGGGACAATTGAAATGTAAAGACTGTCCGTCTCCATTTAAGACTTTCAGCTCTGCTGCCGTATGCCCTACGCAGAACGCTCACGCTGTGCCCGTATGCCAAAGCAACAGAGTGTGCAGGGAATCTGGACGGGAAGGAAAGCGGAACAACCCCTGAGTTCCAAATGATTTACCCCATGATAACATTTTGTTTATAGGTCAGTGAAACTCAGTTTTATCGCCATTGTTTCATCTCTCTTCAAAGGGAAAGGCAAGTAAAAGAGGGCGAACCACAGAAAAACATACATTTTATGGCTTTTGAAAAACAGTTGTCTCTGTGTCATGTAAATACACAGTGTGTTTATATTGATGCAGATTACCTACCATTAAAATATGCTAAAATCCTGTCTCTTTCTTGTGTGAAAAACTTTTTTTAAATTATTGAAATTTTATTGAAATATAAAATTAGAATTTGTTGACACAACCATTGTCTGGATATTCTTCCTGTTCCTAGCCACTGGAGCATGAGCAATGGCACCGACAACTACTAGCACCACTACCGCATTGTACAGCTGAAACAACAATTTACAGCAAGCACAAATGGCAGCTTTGTGGTTGTTATGTGAATTGTATTCAGCCCATAGTCCTCCCTGTTTTGTAACCTGACATTCAGTCCAGTGCCATTTACCTTCATTGAATGTAAAGTAAATGATAAAACCATCCTAAACGTGGATTTACAGTAATTTAAGAACTACTGTACCTTCAAGGGACCCAGCTACAAATTGTTTTGCGATGCAAATCCAAGACACAAATGTCCAATAAATATATGAATAATGTTACATACACGCATACAGTACTTGTTTTGCAGTAAAGCAGAGATGTACTGTAGACGGAGTATAGAACAGCATTTACACAGTATTAAACTGGATTCATACTTAGCAGTCCAATCCATAATTAAGGTAAATGAACTGTGATGGCCCCTTCATGCCATCAGAGTAAAGCTTAAAACGTGTATTACTGTATAGCAAGTAGCAACACAGCAGTTTGCAATATACAGTATTGTAAACACAATTATGGGCACATTCAGTCATAATTGATAACACATACAGTAAACATATAACACTGTAAAATATAACATACATAAAAAATACAGTACATGTAAGTCTATAGTTATGTAATGTTTTGTTAAGAATGCTATGGAGTGTGTGTTCGCGCGTGTGTGTGTGCACGTGCGCGTGCATGTGCGCGTGTGTGTGTACAGAATATACAAATATTGTCAAATCAAGCCTCAGTGTTTAGCATTTGAACACCTTGTGCTAATGAAAGATGTGCCACCCTCCAATATGGGATAGATGAGGAGAGACCATCTCTGTTTGTCTTCACTAATCAACATGGCGCTTGTTTCCCTCCACATCCCAATAAATGACATGTTAATCCTGCTGGGACAGATGGGGGGAAATGAGTATTGAAGAGAATTAGTAAATCACATTTTAACAAGAACGTCCATGGTGATATAATGAAGCCTAATGGAAGTAATGTTTTGGATGCTGTGCTGACAGCGTGGCATTTTCCCAGCTGTGGTTCTCTGAGTCTGTTGGATGAGTGAAGAGTGGCAGTGAGGCGCCGGGGGAGAGGAAGATGAAATCTGGGTTGTTGAATGACTGGAGAAGGTTGGAGACACGAGATGTAATGATATGTGAGTGTAATTGAAAAATAACTATATCTATTTACAGTAAAATAAATGTTGCTAACTACACAAAATGAGAGGTAATTATTATTTTTGTTCTGGAGTTGTTCAGAAATCCTGTTGCTTAAAAAGAAACAGTTTTGTCCTTTCAATATCGTCTCCTATATAGTCACTTTAAAATCTGTTTAATTCATCACCTTACATATATATCACACATTAAGTGCTCAAAGATGTTAGAATACTACTAACGAAGATAGAGCAACCGAATGTACCCAGTTGTACCAACAGTTCTGGTTTCAATAATAATAAAAGTTTAATTTTGTTTGGTAGGAATTGTATCTTAAAAATGGAAGTGTAATACAAATAAATCAATAGCAGACAGTGAAACAAATTAAACTGACAAGAGCAGATATGTTAGTAGTGTGGTTAAAATAATAACGTGAAGTCACTCTTGCAACAGTAGTCAAGAAGGAGCAACGCACAGCTGCACTGGCCTGTCAACAAGTCATTTATGTGTCCCTGTTCCGATTTTAAGCCTTTATGCAGGTGTAATATTGCTTCAAATATGGCTACAACAGCCTTAGCACACAGTGAAAGCCATAACATGAAAGTGGAAAACCTTCAAGCTTGTTCTGATAGTCCCTGGTGTCCCAGTGTACACTAGCTTTACCACACCCTGAAAGCCAGAACAGAAACTGCTGCATAGTCTCAATGCTAACATGGCATTTCTCAACTGCTGTCTTGATAGACAGATCAAGTGGTGACAAAGGTCTGATACATGGCAGATACACATTAGCTTCACATATTTCCTTTTTACTTGTAACACTTTTTAATACTGTGGTGAAAATAAGTGCGTACGTATACAGTATGTGCTATTAATACATGTCAAATACATGTCCGTATAGTAACATCACTGGAAGTAGTCTCAGCTACACTACATCAAATGAGGCTTTGGACATTGCATTCATTTATCTTCAACAGGAACACATTGACTGGATGTTGTTTCAGCTGACAAAAATCCTGTCCTCACCAATTGTAGAGCTATTACATTTTTGTGCGAACTTAAGTGCTAACAACAAACCGCATTAGTGTCCCTTTATAGTGATGACTTACACAAGTGTTGTTCCGTACGCGCGGATTGTGTTAAGATGTATTGTGTTTTGAATGACTGTGTTAAGCAGTTTGTTGATAGCTTGCTGACAGAAGGTTAAAATAAGACGTGGAGGCGTGTGTTTGCTTTTGAAGACAGAACTAACACATTAACGCCGTTATAATTCTGACTCTCTTCCTCGACAGACAGATGGGTGTGGATAAGTGAGCCAGCACTGACTGCATGACGTTAATTTACTACTGTTACCTGTCTGTATTCACTGTCAGTAACAAATAATCTGTCATCTGTCTATTTACCTGACAGGTGTGCTAAGAGGTAAATTGTTGGTGACACTTTACTCTGCTTTTCAACAGAGCTATTATAAAGCTGTCAGCTATTATATCATAATTGTTGTTCCTATTTCACAAAGGCATTTAAATAACAGAACTTGAGGGGAGCGTGCTCTTGGTCACACTATTCCTGGTCAAACATACTGTATATCCATACAAGTTCAAACTATTGCAATTGTCTGTTTATAAACACAGTGGTCTCGTCTCCATCATCTCTTCTCAGGGTGCACGTGATAAAATGGCATAATACTAAAGCAAACAGTGCAAGCAAATGCCAGTGTTTGTTGACTCGGTCCTGCATCAGGAGTGAGTCAGGAGTGACACACTTATAACATTGAGAAAGCAGTCAACATAACTCATCAGAACAAAGCCTCGCAGGTCATGAGATATGCAATACAATGGGTGTGGCTTTCATGTCCAGGTTATTCTTATTGATACTTGCCGTTACTTTTCTATAAATTAATGAAAGCTTAGACAAGCTGATGCATGGCAGTATTCACAGTAAAAACAGACTATGACCCTGGATTGTTTTGAAGAAAGACAACGTTTTATAGAATGGATACAGCAATCAATAAGCCATCAGCAGTAACACAGCACAATAACTAACAGGCAATCTTCTGTAAACATAGCCAGGCTTTGACTGTGCACCTCTCACTGAGGCAATCTAACTGGCACAGTGCCATACACATATAAACACATGCACTACCATTCAAACGTTTGGGGTCATTTAGAAATGTTTTTGGAAAGAAAAGCTTTGTGTTTTGTTTGTTTAAATAATATATTTCTAATATACAGCATATAAACATTATTTAATGTTGTGGAATAGTCTTATTTTCTCAGAACAAGGATAGACTTATCCTGATACATTTGTTTTATTTTATAAACAAAACACACACACACACACAGTAGGCCTAGTAGCATCAACTATTTTTAATTTTAATCAAAGTACATCTTTGAAATAAATTGCGAATTGCGAACATTTCATTGTAAATGTGCATGTATAACACAAATAAAAGCTACAGAAAAAGTTACACACACACACACACACGCCACATGTTGTGAGGCACGCCCCTTGTGGTAAACCTTCTCACTCCACAAAACAACAGCAGGACTGTGGATGAGCCTCTCCTGTTAATGTGGATGGTTGTTGTCCTGCCCTGGATGACAACAAGACGATCCAGCTGGCAACATTGCAGATCTCAGAACCCTGGCACAAAGTGATCCTTATTCAACACAAGTGCTGCACAACCCCCATAACAACACCACAGCAAAGCCCCAATGCAGAGACTAATGTGAGGAATAGCATTACCTTGGATTTGCAGCAGTATATAATGTAATTGTTATGCAACAATAGCCACCATACTGAAACACTGGCATTTATGGACTGCATTGTTACCTGCTCTTATATTAACTTGGGGCAATATTGCCTTTTTTTCCACATTTGTTTGTGTTTTTGCATTTGTTAGTGTTTGTTTATATTACATTGCTATATACTCAGTACACAGATGACCAGATGACAGATGCCTGCTGAACCAGAATATATTTTTTTCTATATAACAACAATCTCAGGTCTCCTTTGAACTGCCTGACTGCCTGCACACTGTATACATTCATTAATTTCTCCTTTCATTGATCAGTCTATTATTTTTCGGCTTCATCTTATTATTCTACTTGTACACTCAGCAGAACACTTGAACAATGCAATGTTGTAAATATGACCTAATGGCTCACATGCATTCCAGTTTTGCATGCATTCTTTTTCTGAAAACATATTTATAGTACACATCTAAACTGTTGCTAATCATTCCTTTTCTTATGGTGCTGTTCTTATGTAGTCAGGGATTAAATTGGGCCGGAGCCGGTCAACCTGTACCTCTGTATTTTTTCCAAGTTGTGTTAAAAATAATTGCCTTCAAACTTAACATAATACTACACTAGGCTACTTTGGTTCTGCTAATATATCGTGTTTGGCGAAGATAACCGACTTCCAGTGTTCCAGCTACATTGAAAATACGTTAAATGAAGCTTCACTACACTGAAGCCCCCAAGAGAAATTTAGCAAACTAAGATACAGCAACATGGCAAAGTTAGTTCACTACTTTTAAGATTTTTTTTTCCTAAATTTTATTGTACCAACATTCAAAGTGTCAGTCAAACAAACAAATAAACAAGACAAAACTGTTCATTTCAACTGTTTATTAAACAATAAGCTGTGTTCTCTGCTCGCACTGTTCTTTCTATCACGTAAACTCAGTCTTGTCTTTATTCCCCCTCAATCCCCTGCATCAAAGTCTCAGACATCAGCGCAGTTATTGGTAGGCCTAAGCCTACGGCATCACCATCATACGGAAGTGCTTCTGTCGGCTACACATGTAGCCTAGGTCCGTGTATGTGATGGCATCACGTACTGATTCTTAGCAGCTTTATCAGACTTAAGCTTGAGCTGCAGATTCAGAAATGCTTGGGAAAATGTAGCTTCTGTGGACGCTACCGCACTACTTGATCAGAGCTTCGCTATTGAAAAGCTATTTGATTCAGAAAACAGCGCCACCACCACCACGCTACTCAGAAATGTAGTTCAAATAGCGTCTGCCCAACACTGACAACTTCCTCATTTGATCATCATCATTTCAACAAATTCTTTACTCAAAACGGCAGTCCTTTGATTTACATTTACGATCGCTGTGTGACATGAAGGCCACCGCATAAGCTCCCAGCCTGCTAGCAAAAATAATAGGTTATTTGTTTAATTTTCAATGATTTTCAACAAACAGCAGCTGAATCTGCCCAAGTGTGGACTTCTAGAGCTTGCACATAGCAAACTATTCATTCATCCCCAGAGAGGATCATCTCATCTCAGAAATAGCTCCTGTCTGTGGTTGCGTAATTTACGATACTTTAATTTAACCCATTCAGTGCCTGCATCCATTGGAAGGGGTTATGGGCATTACATGTTTCTTAGTATCAGACAATGAAAATTCAATAATTTAATATCTGAATATTGCTTAATCACTGACTGGACATTGGCTATACAATCAGGGTCAAATTTCTACAGGTCTAACTTGATAGGGGAACATGTTAGCAATCTCACAAGACAGCTATGGCACATATAGCCTACCTGAGCAATTACAAATAGCCTTATGAATTCATATATAATTTGCATAACAGCCAACTATTTGTTTGATTTGAAGCTGAAGTTCCTAAATAGACAGATTATTAATACTGTAGTGTGGCCAAAAATAATAGACCTACATCCTATTGACGTCAAATTCACGAAAAATAGGACTCCTCCACATAGAAAACCCCAATGATATTAACAGTTTATTTAAATGAGTAGGCTATGCATGCTGGCAGATAGGCTACATATGTGACATATGAGAATGAAGAGAAAGGTCTCTGAGATGCTAGTATTGTTTTTAAGATAAACAATGAATATTGTTCCCATTATGATAAAATAAGTATGCTAAAAAGGCTGCTAATTACTACCTCCGCGCAACAATAGCTTAGGTCAACACACCTTCTGTCGAAGCATTGTGTAACAGCTAACAATAGCTATGAAATTAGTCATTTCTGTAACGAAGGAGATATGATACATTATAATATAAAAAACCAAATAAGAAAATAACATGGTTGCTAAAGACAAATGTGTTTAGTTTCGGCTGTGAATAATTCGTTTTGACATGGTGAGACTCGTGTGAGGGCTGATCGCCAGCATTAGATGGTTTGGAGTTTGAAGCATTTGTCTTCAATGTTATTGCACAAGCTCAACTCTAATTGGCACGCTGATGACACTGTGTAAATGTAGCCAACATTACATCACAGGTCTCTGATGGAATTTAAACCTATGGCTACTCCCTCTATCCATTTTCGAGCATGCAACGTGGAGCGGTCACAAATCAAAGATGAGCACATTTTGCTGGCTTTATGTAGAAATTGGAGCATCGGTTGCCACTAACAACGTGATTGAGAGACCATCTCTCTCTCTGACTCATTCTCACAGAGTCTGTCTGTGGAATGACTCCTATGTAACTCAGGATCGCTGTCTTTTGTGTCGCTTTGTGAACAATACACACTTTACAGTGTGGGGGAGAACACACACAGAGAGAGAGAGAGAGAGAGAGAGAGAGATTTAAACCCACAGACAGCTAGTCCACCTTGGCACCTCGCTGGGTGTATGTGTATGTTGGTGTATGTGTGTGCGTGTGCGCGTGTGTCCACCATGTGTGTCCCCTTGCCCAGACCTCTGTATGGGTCTCATTTGGCGTGCGGCACTTGCCAAGCCTATATTTTGTCTGTTGACTGACCTCACAATAACTTGACCAACACTGCATGCAGTGATATGAGCTTGGGCGTAGATCTACAATAATACTCCTCTATTATAAATATTGCAAGGCACATGTACAACATGAGTGACTGCACGTACACGCGCACACACACACACACACAATAAAGGCTGATGTGTGGTTGGTCTGAGAGCTGAAACAACAGCATATCACCCAGAAAGCTCGGTTTGAGGTTGTCTGAGGGTTTCTGCCGCAGTGTTGATCTTTGATCTTAAACGTGGACCCATTCAGTCATGCTATTTGCTGTTTCATTTGACTGTAGGTGCTTATTATGGGATAGATTAAAGTTTCTGAGAATAGAACTGTCACAATTGACTAAATTGCAGCAAAATGTTGTGCTTCAAGAGGATGTGTTCCTCTCACCATGGGTGAAAAACACTTCCGATACCATAACAATCACTATTTTTCTTGGCTGTGAAAGTTCCATTCAAAGACCCTTTAAAGTCACTATT
Organism: Typhlichthys eigenmanni; assembly: GCA_027564635.1. NCBI lineage: Eukaryota > Metazoa > Chordata > Actinopteri > Percopsiformes > Amblyopsidae > Typhlichthys > Typhlichthys eigenmanni. The sequence continues at coordinate 6,415 of JAODUK010035946.1, read as the reverse complement.
TAAAGATGCCATCTGTTAACCACAAGTTAAGTTACTTTTATTCAAATGAAAAGCTGTTACATTGCTTTAAGGTGTTATTGTATTACTGATTATGTTGCTACAACATACTATATTAATTGACATGTACAATATATGTAATCAACAATTCATTCTATATCTTTGCCAATAATTGTAATGGATTATATAATACTATCCACATATTACAAGGCATGCTTATATTACTTGGGCCATGGCAACGAAACTGTCGCTGTTCAGAGATGAACTGGTTTTCAGTATAGAAAGGCTCATTACACCTTGTGATCCAGCCTTCCATACTCCAGTCTGTAAAGACATGATCTATCTGTGGCCTTTTAAGGGGAAATGTCAAATCAGTGTGTAGGATAAGGTCGGGAGCAGAGCAGTCGATAGGGCATAGCTTCACGCAAACAAACAAATCACCTGCTGCTGCATAAGGCTGCTGAAAAATCCATCTTTGCAAATGGTTTCATACCAATATTAGTATTAGAACCCTATTGTGCATTGGCTATCTATGGCAGTATTCCAGTATTCTTATATACAGTATAGGCTAAGGACTTGTCTGATTTTAAATGTATTTAATTAAAAGCTAAAGTTGTGCACAGCACAACGTTACCATAACAGCAACAATAGTACAAAATGTTCATAACCTTGATCTGTACATACTAGCCACATTGTGTAGGCTACATACATTTTTAGTCAAATCGTAAAGTATTAACTGTATAATTATACAAGTTTTGCTGGTTGTGCTGCATAGAACACCTTTATGTTTTGTGTTAAATGTGCTGTTGACCTGAATAAATCCTTGCACTTCTGTCTGAGAGCTAAAAAGAATGAGTCTGTTAGTCTTTCATTCATCACAAGGAGCTGGAGGGAACTATACAGTGATAGTGATAGAGAGAGAGAGAGATATATATATATATATATATATATATATACATATATATATATATACACACACACACACACACACACACACACACACATACCTGGCTAGAACACAAGATGCCAGCAGCACATAAACCACATTACATTACAGATTGTCTGCTGGTGTCTCTTCTCTCTCTTCACACTGTGTCTATGTCTATATCACTACCTGGCTTGCTCACTATATCTCACTATAGTCGTTTTCCATTGAAGGAGCCTCTTACCCAGAGGATGGAAGTACAAAACTGGACCAGCCATTGTCGATGTTTGGTTCCATGCTCTGTACTCATTAGTGGAGTATTGACAAATGAGTGAAATACGCAATATACTGTACATGAGTCATTAAGAAGACTTACATCCAGCACTCTTGACTTTTCGTTATAGCCCTTGTGACTCCCCCCCCCATCCTTCGTGGCGGAGATGGGTGGCAACTGGGAAATACAGGCGGCACACTTTGGGTGGGGGTACAACCTTGCTTTATTGTGGAAGGATAGTGTGTGGGTGGGTGGTTGGCTCCTCCCGCTCGGTCCTCCGGGTTTGGGTTCACTCGGCTTCCTGGGACAGAAAACACGTGTAGTGGCTTTTCTTTTCTTTTCTTTTCTTTTCTCCTCTCCTCTCCTCTCCTCTCCTCTCCTCTCCTCTCCTCTCCTCTCCTCTCCTAGCTCTTCTTCACCCTCTGTCCCTTTACTTGTCTTTTTTCCCTCTCTTTATCCCCTGCTCATTTAGCTCATTGGATGCAGCTGGGGAGTCTCCACACCTGGAGCAGTTGGGAGGGGTAGTATCGTCCCTGGTATACCGCCCCTAGTGGTGTGGAGGCCTTATATCTGGTTAAGGCCCCACACCCTCTAGAACGTCAGTTAATCATGTACAGTATATACTGTAGCATGATAGACTGGGTTTCCAGCAGCTGTGGTTGGTGGATACAGTGCATGCTTGTGCCTGTAGCCAGGACAACAGTATTGTTGCATCATGCATGCATTTGTGTCCCTGTACCTGTCTGTGGTTGTCATACACGGTGAGTGAGGTGTGTGGTGGGCGATGTGTCCTTTAGATCTGCTGCTGTCTTGTCTAGCGTTTTCACATGTATCGGAGAGGCGGCTGCTGTAGTGTTTTGCTGGGGTAAAGCAGGGCAGTGGTAAGGGCATGGTAGGGGCATGAAAAAGGTCTCTTGCTGCCTCTTGTGCTCAGTGTAAATGACTGGATAAAAGCGGAAACATTGTGAAATAATGTAATTGTCATTTGAGTGTTGACTCTACAGCCACATGGCTAAGGTGTATGTGTGTGTGTGTGTGTGTTATGGGAGACTTATGCATTTAAGACTCTACAGTACATGTATGTACAGTAGTTGGGCTAGTCTTCATTCCGCTCCTCTCTCATGGGAGATACCTCCCTGTCAGGCATGCGTTTCACAGAGCGTTGGCTTCACTGTGCGATGCCACGGCCTGATAGCTTATCTGTTGAATCGTTGTCCCTTGCTGGAGTTTAGTCCAAAAAGAAACCGCTGGCGGAGATGTTGCCATGACGGCAGCATGTCTCAGAAATGGAAGACGGTAACACAGCAGGCGTAGGTTCATAGCAGGACAAGACATGAGCCTACATGGAACATTGGCTTGTAGCAGAGAACTTAACTGAAGCATTAAATGACACTTACAGTAAATTAAGTGTAAATACAGTGCACTGGCTCAGAGGCGCTCAGCGTCATTTACTGTACTGTTTACCTTTGTTGTTCCACTCGCTCGCTGAAGGAGGCTGTGTGGATTTCTGACAAGACATGCTCACTACAGAACACTGCTGACCAACACCTACTAACAAACAAACACCTTAAACCTGTGCTGAGCAGACTGAACTGAACTGTTGTAAACTGGATTTGATTCCCAAAGTGCAGCCATGTTCCTGGGTTAATCTCTTCAGACACACTGCTCTAAACTCTGATTAATTCATTACAGCACGCACACACACACACACACACGTACACACACACGCACACACACACGCACACAGACACACGTACACACACACGCACACACACACACACAGTGGGTGGGTGTGTACTTGATTGAGAGAGAGAGAGAGAGAGAGAGAGAGAGAGAGAGAGAGAGAGAGAGAGAGAGAGAGAGAGAGAGAGAGAGAGAGCGCAGCGTACCCAGATTGGATTATTAGTGCTCCCCAGTGGCTGGACCCTGGATGTGTTCCTATGATTTATTACACCACCTCAGTTTTGGGATTTCAGGATTGTTTTCCTTCATGTTCTCCCATCTTGTATTTATCATGTGTGTGACTTTGAGATTGTGGTTGCCATCGATTTTGAGCCTCTTAAACAGGCTTGACATATACTCCAGCATAGAAAATCCCATTCCCAACGACTCAAAACACACAACAAGGAATTCTAAGGGGGCAGACTAATAAAGTCAATTGTACTGATGCATGTAGCTCTTGGGCCATGCTACTGTGTGCCAATGGACAATGTTCTACTGAGTTTCTGTCCCCATTGTTCCATTTGAAATAGAGTTAGGAAAACAGCCCATTTATCGTCCGGCCCAACAATGGCCTCATGTTTCTATATAAATGCTAATGCTCTATCCCCAAACACGCAGACTATTCCAAGCGTCTTTTCTTTTGTTCAAGATACAAGTGCAATGGAACCAGACAGTGTAGAAAAAACAAGACAGCAGAGAAGTAAGACAATAATCCATCTTTTCACTACAATCCTCTTTTCCAAAATGTCACATTAGATCCACAGAAATCCAGCATGGGCTGGTATTTTACATGGTATTTTGTCTCGTTGAAAGGCCATGATGTTTACACACACACACACACACACACATGCAGGTACGCACTCACACACTCACAGACAGATGTTAATATTAACCCAAACACATCCTTCAAATATATGCCTTTGGTTTGACACAACCACTTAAAGATGCACACATTATACACAGAGAGTACTCAAAACATTATATAACAGGCATTTTGAATGTAATGTTTCATTCAGATGTAAGTCACCAATTAAACTTTTTATGAACAATCCACTTCTTGCCTGAAGTCAGGATACATTAATAACCAATGGAGCTACAGTATATCAAAGAACAAATCAATCAGAACAACAGAATCATTCCTCAATTTTGCAATTATGTTTTTAATCTTACCTGTTAAAAATTGCATTGTTTCTTGATATATTCAGCTGTCATGAGATAAAGTACATACATTTCATTTTTATTCTGACCTTTTTTTTCTTTTGAGCTGAACAGCAAGATATCTTATTAATTTTACAGTACTAGTCCTTAAACGTGAAAACTAAATAGGCCATCTCAAGACATTAGATTCATTAGAATGCATTTGTGGCCCTGCAGTATTTATACAATTTACGTAATTGCATCATTTAAGCAACAAATTGTGCTGGTAGTGCTAGCAGAAACATTTGCCAGCTTCTTTAGAGGAACGCAAGCCGGCTGCTACTTAATCTGTAAACCTAACATGAACAGGCTGCAAATCGTGATAACACAGGATGTTCCTGCCCCAGCTGAATACACCGAGGATCAAGATAACGTTGAGGTAAAAACAAGAAGGCATCTATAGGGACACCTCTCCATCTAGCTCTCCTTCTTTCATGGCTCGTGTTCCTCCACTCACCCTTTTATCCTGTGATCACCTCCCTCCATTCCTCCTATGCTCCTATGCTCCTGTGTTGCTTCTCATTGACGTTTTCCACGCAATACTTCTTCGGTGCCCCAGAGAGACACTCACTCCATCCTGCTGGAATAAGCCTCCCATAATGTAGTTACTGATTTGTAGTTAGTTGAGTTTTTAGTATGTGTATATTTTATATATATTATTATTATCATTACAGATGATTAAATATGTTTACTGTATATGAAGGTTGCCTATTGAAAATAATAACAATAACATTTACGTAGTATTCTATTTAGTAGCACATTAGCAAGGGAACCATGGAGCAAGCATATATTTAATGAAGCAAGAGTCAGATAACCAAATCGAGGAAACAGCGCATTTGGCATATTAGCATAAAGCGTAGGCTGGGTGTATTATTTGGCTGCTAGGTGCAAAGCGTTTGCAAGGTGTTCCCGCACCGCTTCCATGCACTTTAAATGAGTGTGTGTACAATGTGCATGAGACGCGCCCGGTTGACTTCCTTAGATGCACAAACAAAAACAAGCGGGAGAGTTCTGCTGAATGTAGTTCCTCTTGAGAGGTTTTTTTTTTTATCAATGCATGACATCAGACCCACAGTTGTCCTTGGTCTGCCAATCATGCCAAAAGCTGGAGACCCCAAGTGGCAAGAGAGGCTACTGGAAAGCTTTGAATGGAGTGAGAAAAAGAAAAAATATTAAATTTCTCTCTCTCTTCCCCTCTCTCTCTCTCTCTCTCTCTCTCTCTCTCTCTCTCTCTCTCTCTGCCAACCATCCAGTATCTCCACGCCATAACATGCTCCCCACTAACTTTCCCTGTTGAGGTGCATCTCTCTCCCTCTCGGCCCCTTTTCTCCTATACGGTATACCTCTCTCCAGCTGAATTTCTCATTCTCTCTCCCTCCCTCTCTATCTCTCCAATGTTCATGAAGGGAATGAAGCACCAATTATTGGGAAGGGTACATGAGGTTTCAGAAGCCACTAACCCAGAGCACAGACAGCCGGGAAAGGTGAGACAGACAGATGGACAACAGAAGAAGACCAGCAGAATCAGAGAGAAAGAACGTGTGTATGAAAGACAAATGCAATAATGGAATATTCACAGATAGCCTTGTTTTCTAACACGTTTAAAACCTACATTCTACTTTCACTGTCATTTCAATGAGCAACACAGACCGGTCGACTTAATAGCTGGAGATCAAATCTATGTGGCTCGTGACCAAAACCTCTTAATTTATAACTGAATTAAAAGTGTATGTAATGCAATGTAGCGACAGGAAGTACCCCCAACCAATCGGAATGTAGGTGTGCCCCTCTGATGTTCCACCTTCTCTTGACATTAGTTGTGAAAAATTAAGTAAAAAAAGTGAAGGAAGGTCTCTGAGGTTAATTTAATGCATGAATGGCATTTGAATGATAAATTAACTACTGTAACATTGTGAAATGACTGACTTGATATACAGTGCTGTTATCATTTTATAAATATGTTCACATAGTATTTATTTAAAGAGGTTGCTTAGTATAATAAAACCAATCTGTTATTGGCATTATGCCGGTTTCAAGAACTTTATTCACACTATTATTGTGTGTATTGAAAGTGCAGTAGGCCAAGTATACTTAATAGCAGGCCTACACTGTATATACAACAACAGCACTCATGAGGCACGCTTAATGTCCAATGGCCAATGTCATTTCAATTGTATTTTTCTGTTTTGGCATTCCAGTTGGCCATGAAATTTAGCGGGCAGAGGCTGCGATGTTGTGCTATGATATAATTTAACCTTCATTCATGAAATAATGTGCTTAGTAGATACATGTCTGGTTAT
>JAODUK010035935.1:0-21689 GCA_027564635.1 Typhlichthys eigenmanni | reverse complement strand
TCAAGAAACCTGAGGGAGGCACAGTTCAATAATGCTTACATTAGGCTGTAGGCTAAAGCAGAACTCCTAAAACACGTGGTTTGTAAAGAGTCAGTCAGGCAATTTTTTCCCCTGAGCAACATTACATTTTATTTATTAAAATTAATATTACAGAGAGTAAAGTACCTAAAAAGGTACCGTTTAGGTACCGGTACCGAATTTGAGGTACGGGACCGGCACCGGTATCGATTCAAATGTGAATGGTACCCAACCCTATGTATAGCTATGATAAAGTTTAAAACCTTTAAAACAGATAAAATGTAAAATGTTGTAAAACTTGTTTGGTTTTGAGCAGTTCAATTTCGTACCGTATTATAAGATCAAAAGCCGAAGCCACATCATAGTGAGCTTCGGAGTTCCAACCATGTTTCCATACGGAGAAAAAATACTATTATGTGTGGTGTTTTGAACCACCAACCTCAGAACTCATAGCGCAAAGCTTAACCGACTGAGCTAATTTGTCAGTATTGGTAGACTACTATGTTAGAAACTTAATATAGACATACTAAATAGACATACTAAACTAAACAAAAAATACGCATTTTCAGAAAGAATAAAACAAAACTAGCAAACCCGGTTGAAAAATGAATTAATACAAAATCTGAATGTAAATTATACATAAAAGCTACTATGTCATGATCCACTGTATGGCCCTCTGGCAGATCCTGTAGAGAGCGAGAGACGTACAGTCCGTCTGCATCCCACATACAGTTACAATAATTAGAACTCTGGCACCTCTACTGGCCTTCTCAAGTACACGCGACGCGTAACGACATCAAAGGCACCACTTTAGATGTCAGACATCTGTAAATGGCTATAATAGGCTTTTGTGAATCTAGCTAGGGGGGATGTTAGCAGTTAACACTTTTTACCTAGCGCTGATGCAGGCATCGAAGAATCTACTGTAGCCAACTCACATTGGTGGCATGTGGACCTCGTTATAGCGATTACAACTTTTCATCTTGCGACACAAAGTTAGGAGACATCAGTTTGCGTATAGCCGAATAAGAAATGTATTGCATTCCAATTCAATAAAAATATATATTCCGCCAATCCGCCGTACACACAGGTTCGTAGGCTACTGTAACAAAACATGCAACGTGTGAACATTTGGCAAATTACATTATTCTTTCAGAGCAAAAGTTTAGTCTTGGCTCAACTTCTTGACGCTGTGTCCGCCAAGCCTTTCTGCAAAGTGTTTGGCCATTGCACAAATCACAAATAGCCTACAGCTCCCAAGTGTTAGGCCTAAACATAGAAAGGATAACATGTATTTAAATTAAGATTACAAAGTAGAACATTAAAATACTTTAGGCTAGGGTTAGTAGACTTCTATTGGCTGCTGGCTGTAGGACATTGGCTCAATCTCAATGTCCTCTCATACAGACTCATGCTCACGAACTAAGGAGACATTGATTTGCGTAGCCTACAGAATAATATATTTATTATAATTTAATAATAGGTTATTAATTTCGTTCTAAGAGTCTTGCTGGTATAACGACGTCACGATGCCCCTGTCTCTCTCACTGCATGGCTCTCTCCCGCATAGTAGTAACAAAACATTCAACGCATGAACTCCTGGAAAATTATATTACAACATTTCTTATTCTTAGGTGTGCTGTGGTATGGTCAGGATATCACTTAGGTCTGAGAGTCTTCGAGAATTTGATTACATGCACCACGAGCAACAAGAGTTTGAAGCGAACCATGCGATTCTCCCACTCTGAAATTTTAAAGTTTATCCTTATAGTTAGTCGTTAATAAATGGCAATCTACAAGTAGTCTACAATAGAACATACAGTAATTATTGACATAAATAGGTCCACTGAGCCAAACATTTATAAAATGTATAATTTGTTGAACGGGATTTGAACCGAGGATCTCGAATGTTACAAGAGCGAAAGCGCAATGCTTAAACAAACGAGCTAATCAGATGTAATGTAACTGCTGCAGCACCCTTATTAGTCTTAGGATAATTTGTATCAATCGTTTACGTGACAAGGGCGCACTGACTTCAAATAATAAAATGATCGGGATCTTAACATTTTTGCTGAGTTTAAGTACTCTAAACTATAAAACGTTCTTATATTGCACGCTAAGTCACAAATAGACTAGAAACTAATTGGACTTCTAAAAGTGTATAGGCCTAATGCACGTTGCCTGATGTAAGCCTAATGCACGTATGCCCGCTGTAGGTTACCGTAGCCTATGGTGTATGCTGCCAACATTTAGGCAACTTTTTTATATTTCTTTTATTAAACACTTGGATGTAAATTGTACATAAATGACAGAAGTCTACTATCTCTCTGCTTACTTTCATGGAATCTGGTTTTCCAACAGCGAAATAGACCTCTAGTATGGCATCCTCAGGTAGTGTACCAAAATCATGGCATGCTGCGTTACAACTAACCATAAAAATATTTATTTTTAGTTAACTTTGTGTATGTGGAAACTTTAGTTATAAAGATTGCTATTTCTAAAGCACTTGGCTTAGTCTTTTGTAGGCTATACAAAAATAGCTGACATGCCCACATGACGGCCTTTGCAACTGTGCCGTAGTGTTACTCTACGTTTTGCCATATCACATCAGACGTGATAACCACATGCCATTTATTTGAAGATTAAAATACTATGAAATATATCCCTTGGAAAAAATAAATGGCATTATAGAGAAAAAATCCCTTGAAATAAATAAATTTGCATTTATTAAGTATTTGAAGCATTGTATTCATTTTGTGTAAGTTATATAGAAGATTTCTGACGAATGAAAATATAGGCTATCCCCAATTTCCCCAACAAGCCGTCATGAGTCATTCTCAAATTCCTTTCAAATGGCACCTGTGTGTAGTCTATGGGGTTATCCTAGTTTGTATACATTACTTGCATTTTAACTGTTATTTACTGTTATATACAGTTATTTTATATATATTGTAAAATATTGTAATCTTAATTTAAACTCATGTTATCAGGTTTTAGTTACATTTGATGTAGCCTATGAATAAATAAAGTTGAATATATTTAATTCAGTTCCCATTGTCCTTTGTGATATGACCTAAATCAGATTATTAGCCTACAAATAAAGCCTAATATTGGGGCATGAGGCAACCTTCTGGGTTTAGTGCAACAAAGCGGCTAGATGCCAGTGAGCAGCTGATCAAGGTATTGTTGGAAGGCATTTGGGTTGAAAATGCGTTAAGGGTTGTAATCGATGTATATTTAGTTTAGATGGTTTTATTGTTTCTGGTAAACTCAATCAGTAACAAATTTCGGTACCCGAGAGCGCATCTAGATGAGAGAGTAGAGAAACAGAAGCGAGACCAGACTACAGAGCAAGATTACGTCACCCTGCACTGCAGCTTGTCCAAAGTTCAACACATTCACGGCAAAGGAGAGCCAAATGCAGTCCCAACTTACTACCGTTTTTCACTTTCCTACTTTACTCTCACTTAGTTTAGTTGTTCATGGATGTTCAATTTATCTGGAACTGGCTGCAAGTGTGTTGATAGACTTTTTTTTTTAAAGATCGCTTGAACAACCCAGAGTTTATAGCAGCAATATTCACAACTTCTTTTTTGTATTCACAACATCTTTGTTGTGAACCTGCACTACAAATAATGTATTTTGCCAGGCAGCTAAATGTAGCCAGCCTACTGGTATTTCTGCCACGGAGAATGGAGAAAACACACAAAGTGTTGTATTACTCACTGGGATTCATCGTACGGAGTATGACAAATGCAGTACAGCTCCTCTGTGTTGCCCTCCTGTGCACGTTTACACTCCAGACAGATGTAGTCATCCATCTTCTTGGCCTCCTTCTCCGTAATGCCTACACAGTCGCCATGGTACCAGTTGGTGCAAAGGTCACAGCCAATGTAAAACCTTCCAGAGAAGCAGGGTGGGTTATTGAATGACAACTTTAAAATACATCTCTGTAACACGGTCCTGATATAAATGGATTACCATACTATTATACAGTATATAGCTGGTTGTTAGTTAATAGCTGTACATTTTTAAGACAATGTATTAGGGACATGGAGTTAATGTCTGTCTTTATTTCTCACATAATCCAAAAGTCACGTCGGGTTTGGGCTGGGTTTAGGATGCATTTACTATTTGATACAAATATTTAGTGTTTAGTAGCCTATAAGCGACATGATTTCAGTCAGTCAGATCTGTTTCTACCGGTTGCAACCCGTTACGCCCCCTTTCCCCCTCACTGATCCGTTGTTTAACCTAGAGAGAAATTCAAAAATGGATGTTGCTGAGGAGCTGATTACATTTATATAGCCCTATTTATGTGCTCCAAGCAGTTTTCATAACATTGAAAAAGTTAGAATGAGGTTTCTTGCCTAATAACCTATTCTACAAATGAATGTGGAGAAACAGTATTAGTTCATAGGTAATATTTATTGCCTAATTAGCTCCTAGCTCAACATCGGAGAGAAAGATTGTTCTCGTCTTTCAATCACTATCCAGAAAGTATTAGCAGGATTAAAATAAACGTATCCTCAAAATTCAACACACAATACCCCATAGTAACAAAGGGAAAAAAGTTTTTTTACATGCATTACAAATGTAAAAAATCATAAATCATACATAAATAATACATTTATATATGTATTCACAACCTTTCGTCAATACTTTGTTTAGGCACCTTTTGCAGCAATTATAGCCTCAAGTCTTGTTGAGTATGATGCTACAAGCTTGGCACACCTGCTTTTGATCAGTTTCTCCCATTCTTCTTTGCAGGACCTCTCAAGCTCCATAAGGTTGGATGGGGAGCATCTGTGCACAGCCATTTTCAGATCTCTCCAGAGATGTTCAATCGGGTTCAAGTCTGGGCTCTGGCTGGGCTACTCAAGGACATTCACAGAGTTGTCCCGAACCCACTCCTTTGCTATCTTTGCTGTATGCTTAGGGTCGTTGTCCTGTTGGAAGATTAACCTTCTTCCCAGTCTGAGGTTCAGAGTGCTCTGGAGCAGGTTTGAATCAAGTATCAAGATCATGGCTGCATTCATCTTTCCCTCGATCCTGACTAGTCTCCCAGTTCCTGCCCCTGAAAAACATCCCCACAGCATCATGCTGCCACCACCATGCTTCACTGTAGGAATGGCATTGACCAGGTGACGAGCGGTGCCTGGTTTCCTTCAGACATGACGCTTGGCATTCAGGCCAAAGAGTTTGTTTTATCAGACCATAGAATTTTCTTTCTCATGGACAGAGTCCTTCAGGTGCCATTTGGCAAACTCCAGGCAGGCTGTAATGTGCCTTTTACTGAGGAGTGGCTTCCATCTGGGCACTATCATACAGGCCTGATTGGTGGAGTGCTGCAGCTATGGTTGTCCTTCTGGAAGATTTGCCTTCTGGAAGGCTCTCCTCTCTCCACGGAGTAACGCTGGAGCTCTGTCAGAGTGACCATAGGGTTCTTGGTCACCTCTCTGACTAAAGCCCTTCACCTCCGATCGCTCAGTTTTTCCGGGCGTCCAGCTCTATGAAGAGTCCTGGATGTTCCAAACTTCATAAATTCACGAATGATGGAGGCTACTGTGCTCATTGGGACACTCAGTGCTGCAGAAATCTTTCTGTAGCCTTCCCCAGATTTGTGCCTCGATACTATCCTGTCTCGCCGGTCTACAGACAATTCCTTGGCCTTTCCAAATCATGTCCAATCAACTGAATTTGCTACAGGTGTACTCCAATCAAGTTGAAACAGTAGAAACATCGAGGATGATCAGTGGAAACAGGATGCTCCATTTTGAGTGTCATGGCAAAGCCTGTAAATATCTTTTTCATACATTTTTTTATACATTTGCAAAAATTTCCAACCAGCTTTTTTCACGTTGTTATTATGAGGTATTGTGTGTAGAATTTTGAGGAAACTTTATTTTAATCATTCAGTCAAAAAATTAGATTGAGCACTATTTAGACCTGAGATCTCTGCATCAATGAGTGATACACTTCGCATACATAGCAGGTAAAAAAAGTATTTATCAAACATTTTTCTCATTAAAATTATTCCTATCATATGGTACATCTATACAAAATAAATTTTCCTGTATATATTCTGTATATAATTCTATATACAGTATTCTGTATATAATTATTTTTATTGAAGTGACATAGTTAGAAGCCCTGTAAATGTAAATCAGCTTCATTACTGGTTAAATATTTTTGATTGTAACAAAACACATTTCTACAATGTTTTTGAAACTGTTACTATATCTATGTAAAAGTTCCAGATTGTAGCTGCAGATTGTAGCCACCTACTTTCTTTCGTCATAAGGGGTTTTGCAGATGCAGTACAAATTGGTATCCTTTCTGGTCTCCTTTGAGCTGCTGGTGGAGATCATCTTTTTCTTGGACCTGGCAGTGATGTTCTGATCCTCCTCATGTTTTCTCTTGTGCGCTGAAGACGTAATTGTGTTAATATTGGAGATGTGATGGAGGCTCAAGAAAGTTTGTTGTGTCTGGTGGGCTGCAGCTTGAGCACACTCCCTCTCTTTCTCCTTTTGGAGGCGCAGGACGTCCCTCTTTAACTCCTCCTTGAGATTCACAGGATAGAACAGGTTAAATGCATCCAGGTCTACCACAGAAGAATGTGTTGATACATCTAATTTTTGAAAAAGTTGTGAGGTAGTTAAATTAATCTTATCCTTATAGGTTATGTTTTCTAACCCTAACCTTTTTTGTAAGTTTGCCCTTTAAAGCTACAATACATTTCTAGTGACATAGTTTATGTAAATGATACATTTGAGACCAAAACAGCATGAGTCATTGTAGACATTAATTGGTCTTTACAAGTTCTTCACATCCTCTCTGGTGAACCAGGCACTGCTACTTCAAGTGGGAATGCATTAGAAATGCAATGATTACATGGGCAATAGCCTGATTGTGAAATAAACATCACAACGTGCATCTTTTATACACTATATTGCCAAAAGTATTGGGACGCCCCTCCGAATCATTGAATTCAGGTGTTCCAGTCACTTCAATGGCCACAGTAAAATCAAGAACATAGGCATGCAGACTGCTTCTACAAACATTTGTGAAAGAATGGGTCGCTCTCAGGAGCTCACTGAATTCAAGCAAGGTACTGTGCAATGCAGTGACAAGACCACCTCGCCTGACAAATGTTACATTGTGCTGCCCACTTATGTGTGCAGTTACGGTTGATCATATGGTCTCGCCAGCCGGCAGCCTGCACACTTATGTGTGCAATTACGGTAAATCATACACAGGCAGAATTTTTATATTAAAGTATGAAACTACTGTAAATTATATATGCAGGCAATTTATACATTTAAATCATACCACAAAAGTTTTCGTCTCGAAAATACATCTTCAATTTAGTCCTAATTTTTATCATCAGTGATCTAGTTTCGTCTCTGGAAAACGGTTCGTTGACGAAAATATCAACAAAATTAACACTGTTGCAATAAGTAAATTTGTGAAAAATCCTCACTACTAAATATACCATGGCAACTATTAGTGGTATTATAACAGAGTGGAAGTGATTGGGAACAGAAACTCAGCCACAAAATGGTAGGCCACATAAAATCAAAGAGCGGGGTCAGCGCATGCTGAGGCGCACAGTGCTCAGAAGTCACCAACTTTCTGCAGAGTCAATAGCTAGCTACAGACCTCCGAACAATGTGTGGCCTTCGGATTAGCTCAAGAACAGTGTGTAGAGAGCTTTATGGAATGGATTTCCATTGCCGAGCAGCTGCATCCGAGTCTTACATCACCAAATGCATTGCAAAGCGTCTGATGCAGTAATGTAAAGCATGCCGCCACTGGACACTAGAGCAGTGAAGACGTGTTCTATGGAGTGACGAATCATGCTTCTCTGTCTGAAATGTTCTATGGAGTGACGAATCACGCTTCTGTCTGGCAATCTGATGAACGAGTCTGTGTTTGGCGGTTGCCAGGAGAACGGTACTTGCCTGACTGCATTGTGCCAAGTGTAAAGTTTGGTAGAGGGGGGATTATGGTGTGGAGTTGTTTTTCATGGGTTGGACTTGGCCCCTTAGTTCCAGTGAAAGGAACTGCTAATGCTTCAGCATACAAAGACATTTTCGACAATTTCATGCTCCCAACTGTGTGGAAACAGTTTGGGGATTGACCCTTCCTGTTCCAACATGACTGCGCACCAATGCACAAAGCAAGGTCCAAAAATACATCGATGAGTGAGTTTGGAGTGGAGGAACTTGACTGGCCTGCACATAGTCCTGACCTCAACCAGATAGAACACCCTTGGGATGAATTAGAGTTTAGACTGCGAGCCAGGCCTTCTTGTCAACATCTGTGCCTGACCTCACAAATGCGTTTTTAGAAGAATGGTCAAAAATTCCATTAAGCATACTCCTAAACCTTGTGGACAACCTTCCCAGAAGAGTTGAAGCAGTAATAGCTGCAAAGGGTGAGGCAACTCCATATTAAACCCTACGGATTAAGAATGGGATGTCATTAACCTTTATGTGCATGTAAAGGCAGGCATTCCAAACCTTTTGGCAATATAGTGTATAATGTAAGAATATTACCTAAATCTTAAATTTTAAATGAACATTCCTGGGTACCTGGACCTCCAGCTGCAGCTCTTTGTCCAGCAGTGCTCGTTTCTTGAGGATCTCCATCTTGAGGCTCTCCTTGTGTCGGTATATTATAGAAGAGAGCTTCGATGCATTAGCTGTTCTCCTCTTCTGCTCTGACACTTCCTCCTTCTTCCTCTTCTTCGCTGCCTGGCGCTCACCTTTATCAATCCTGTCCAGGATAAACTTTATCACCTGGTTACATACTATCATTCTGAAGAGGATATAATAAGGGAAGACAGAAAAAGAGATTTAATGAAATGTACAGAAAGAAATAATATATCATATATATAGATATATAATTTTGTTTATCTTTTTAATGTCCTAGATATAAATACAAAAACACATTTGACGGAAGTTTACGCATTTTGTAAATAAATATATTTTTCCTTTTTTCCTTTTATTAATACTATACTACTAAATATGGGAGTATACCAAGTAGGGGTGAGCCAAATCCAGTATTCTGATGAGAACAAATACAAGTGCATCTTAATAAATTAGAATATTGTGGAAAAGTTGAGTAATTTCAATAATTAAAAGTGAAACTCCTGCTGTATACAGTATGTTGAATCATAAATAGGTCAGACCCTTACAGCATCATTAAGCCTTTAAACAGCTCTACGGGCACCACATTATACAATATACAAACAACTACTCTTAAACTTGACAACCCATATTCAGTGAATTTGCATATTTATTATTTAATAGTTCATGCTTAATTAGTTTCACATTCAGTTTTTTTTCTCATTATATCTCTTCACAGTTTAAACAGTAAAATGAGGCAAGTGTTGCTGCTAAATAGTGCTGCTGGCTGCTTATTGAAATCTACATAATTCATAACAGTATATTCTCACAGGGACTGCTCCCACACCACACACAATGCGTAACATTTGAATAAACAGTTTTTATGTCTGTCTGAGGATGCAGCATATCCACAAAGTAGTACGGAACCTCCTCGGATGTGACACTTTACAAGTTGAAGGTGCTTCTATGTGAGGGGTACATACTGGGGAGACAGTGTGCATACAGTGAGACTGTCACATTTGGCCGCGCCAAGCCGTGCTGATTTGCGTTTCCATTACCAGTTTAACCACGCCAAGTCGTACAGAACCGCGCCCGAGACAGGCCTGCTCTGGAGTGGGGCTAAAGTGAGCCGGCCAGCCTCAAATTGAGCAGTTATTGGCTTTCTCATCATTTTATTCATGCAATACTAGCGGGGCAGACAGAGAAACGATCCACTGGTGCGACACACAATATGACGCCTAGGCTATTTCCAGCGTTTCTCTAAATTAGGCTACAGTTTGTTTTCTTTTTTTGAATATCGGTAGGGTGGCCTACTCGCAATTAATGGATTGTAGGCTAAACGTAGTGAGACAGAACAACCAGGAACTCACTCAGAGAGTGAAGTTCAAGGCATAGAAAACCATTTATTTTAAGCAAATATGTATTATGTTAGGCCAGTGGTCCCCAATCCTGGTCCTAGAGGGCCGCTGCCCTGCATGTTTTCGATGTATCCCTGTTTAAACACAGTTGATTCAAATTAATAGCTTGTTATAATGACACATTCATTTTAATCAATTGAGATGAGACATTTGCTTTACAGATTTGTTAATCTGCAAATGTTGAACATTAAACTCGTTGTACTCAGATGCGCTGCACTTGCCAATCACATTAGCCAGGAACCACTTTTTTAAAATGTTTTGGACAAATCAGAAGGTTCTCATTTCATTCCCAGTGACTGTCCTCACCAACCAGACCCTCCCCCTTCAATTTTCAAAGATTTTGCCGAAAGGTGACAAGGTTTGACCCTGGTCTTATCTATTTCTTTATCTATATTATAATGTATGCTGTTTTTAGCAAAACACATTTTAATAAAACAAATGGTTACTTATTTTCTTCAGTGTAGTTTGTTATTTTCAGTGTTTCATTGTTTATCGTCTACGTATAACATGTAATTCTTCAAGTGGAACCTAAATGCTAAAACTTTTTGCCAGGGAACATTGATTGACATTTTGAGTAATTGGCTCATTTGACCAATGAATATTCCAGTTGCAATTATAGGCGCGACTTGGCCGTGGTGTTGCAAAGTCCCTGATATGTGTAATAACACAAGCCATGTGCGCAATCTAGCATTTAGCCACAATGGCAAGTTTTCAACACGGCGCATACTACATATAACACCGGTTAGCAGTAAACATGAACGAAAGTCCACACAACTAGATATAACATGCGTTACAGTGTATAGATAGATATAGATATAACATGTTGTTCCTCAATTCAGTTTATATCTTCAATAATGTAGTAGACTAAGTAGGCTAAGCTTATTTACTAAGGAATTCAGTTGGCGCTAGCATATCATTTCAGTAACATACATGGGAAAACGGTAAATCAGCATAGTTAAAAATGTTTTTTTTTTAATTTGCACAAGTTACTTTTTATATTGTTTATTGTTGTTGCTACTGTTATTTTTGAGAGCCAGAAGACTACCCCCCGTTTCTACAAGCAGGCGAATAGACGAGGGCACCGTGCAGGCCATGCCGTGGGGCAGACAGTGGAGATTGAGGCGGCATATGGGCCAACACCGAGGACCTCTGCGATGAGGACATTGCTTCTAAGTCAACAGCCAACTCTGTGCATTTCACACTACCTTACACAGAGGCATACATTTTGCATGAAGACGTCTTGTGCATGTCTGTGGACCTGAATCTACTAGTGTAGCTGACCTTCCGGTGTAGGTGAAGTTATCCGGCAGTTACATCATTACATACAGTTTGTAGCTTGGCAGTGCGGGACTCACGGTCCTGGTAAGAGTGATTATTTCAAGCTTCAGTGACAGCTTTCCAGATTCCCATGGACAATATATGTATATATTGGTATATCATACATGTACATTCCTAGGATAGTATAGCTACACAATTGTACCTTGTAAACTGTAAATAGTTGAGTGGTGTGCAGTATTGTACTTTTTTTTTATCAAACATTATTACTAAATGTTATCTAGTATTTTCTAGTACCGTAAGTTGTTTGTTATTGTATATACAATGTAAAACATATGCACCTGACCATATTGTCAAAAAAACTATACATTGTACTAGTGGCAGAATTAGGGATTTGGGGGCCCCAGGCGAAGACTAGCATGAGGCCCTCTTCACTTGTCTCACCCAGCTGCTATTCATGTATGCTGCATCCGTGTAAATAAGATCAGGCATAATCGGCTATATTCAGATTGGCTGATTGACAGTCAACGCCCATCAAGGTGCACACTGGAAATATAACGTGTGGAAGGGTGCGCCATAGTGTAAGTCATGGTATCATTCATCGGCCCAAACCTACTGTATTAGCCTACCTATTTCAAAGTTGGTGATTGTTTACAGAAGGTCCTAAAATATGTTATTGTAATGGTTTTATTTTTCATATTTATTTAAAGGTGTGGTAAGTAATTCTGGAGAAAGCTTGTTGATATTTGAACTCATCAAATAGAGGCACCTCTCCATTCAATGCCATAGGCTGCTTTCTCAAAGGCTCCGCCCTACATATTGGAAATACACTGGCTAGGATATTGTTCCGTGGGGCAGTCTGCACCACTAATTACTGACCCAGGGCTGTGTAAAAAAAACATTTTTTTCATCACGCTTAGGGCTGTCGCGGTGAAGAAAATGTACTTGCGGTGATTAAGGGTGGCCCAATACCGCGGTCTTATCGCCATTTTTTTGTTTTGAATGGTCAAGTTCGTTGCGCAGAGCTTCCGAAATAGTGTGATTCTGGGTCATTTATAGACAAAGTGATCTCAGTCCGTGGTGAGACAATTGTGCAACATCATATGCTTTCTACCAGTTTAGTAGGCCTACTGGTAATCACGTGTAACTTTGTCCGGCAGAGGTTGGGCCAAAATATCAGCTGGAAAATATGAAATATTTAATAAAGCATATTGTATAGCGCAAGATCAAAAGCCTATGGCTCCCCAAGCGTAGCATGCGGTACATCGCCTTGATTTAGGTGGCATGTAGACAGAAAGACGTGATGGCACAGTTTCGGTTTAACAACTCGAAAGATTAGGGGACAACATATTCCATTTTCTGTCCCACACGAAATGCAGATATGTCCCAAAAGAATCACTCGAGTGTGTCTGCGATGCACGATGCTCTTCCCAGACCGGCGGTTGCTTTCCACGGCCTGCGGTTGGGTTAGCAACACCGCGGTATTCCAATTTTGCGGCTATCGCGACAGCCCTAGATGCAAATACACCAATGGCCTGGCTGTAAATCTGCATAATGTACATCTATCGCACCATAGTCGTCTGTCCATCTTTTGCGAACAAATCCTGCACACCATTTTAGAAGTGGCTGTCATCTTTCATTAGGTAGTATATAAACTTGAATAGGCTCCTGCTGGATAAGCTTCTGACTGTTTGCCGACGCCGTTATTACATTTTACATGTTTGTTTATTCTCCTTCAGACACCAACCAAAGCTCCGCCTACCAAGCCAGCGCCTGCTATTCAGCGCAAAAGAATAATAGAGGAGGACAGTGAAGAGGAGGAGGAAGAGGAGGAGGAGGAAGTGGAGGAGGAAGATGAAGAGGGTGAAGATGAAGAGGAGGAAGAGGATGACAGTGACAGTGAAAAGGAGGAACCGCAGACCAAGAAGTCCAAGATGGCCACTGCAGCAAGTAACCGTGGCAGAGCTGTAGAAAAAGCCCCGCCTCCAAAACGTGGCAAAGTGGCAGAGGTGAATCTATACATTTTTCATCATACATTCTCAACCGTGGTGTCCCCACAAACTACATTGGACTCTTGTGCTCAGTTCAAACTAAATAATTCTCTCAATCTGGTTTGGCTTTGTCATTTTGTAGAGCTTTAATCGGCCCATGAAAAATTGAACCAGACATGGCCTGATACTATTGCGTACTTTTAGTAGCTTTTTGAAGCTTTACCGCACACACTGCAAATTATATTGTATGTATTAGTAAATACATACTGAACCTGACGTGCTTCATGAAGCACGTGAGAAATAAAGATGTTGGGTTCGGGAAGAGATTGCAAACTCTAGTTTTTGAGCATCCGATTCAGTTGACAACAAAGAGGTTAAAGGTAAGAGACATCTTCCCTAGATACATTTTTCTACGTGCTATAGAGCATAATTTTATTTTATTGTTAGATCAACCGTTCAGACTGAGTGTGTCTTCAGTTTACACTTCTGCCCAATTTTAAGAACGGGTTTCATCTCGGGTCAATAGGCTATACAAATATTTTGAATTTGATTTTATTCTATTTTTATTTATTTTATTTTGATTTTATTCAAAAAACACCTAACCAAATATAAACCCCAGTTTAAAAAAACAAACCAAACCACAGTATTCCATTGTTATTTGTCCTTTGGTCAAGTGACACATAACATCTGTGTTGTTGACCTTGCAGGTCGCCACACCACCCCAGCCTGAGAAGAAGGTAGTAACTGCTCCTAAACCGCTTCCCACAACTCCCTCTGTTGCCAAGGTTTCCATCACACAGCTACAAGGACACAAGGCCAAGGTAGCCATCTAACTTGAGTTTTGCCACTCCTGGCTGTGCACTCTACTATTGAAGGGTTTCTTCTAATCTGTTCTTGTTTATACATGTTTTAGCCATCTATTCTTTGAATGTTATATGATTTTGTAGTTTTAGAATCGCTTCAGTTTCATAGAAATAATCCACCGTTTATAATTAACGCAAATCATATTTTACCATCCTCTTAGATGTAATTTTTATGTTTATATTATATTTCTTCACTCTGAACTGCAGTTAATATCACCTGGTCTGGTGTAGTCCTTTTTCAAGATTAAAGGCAGGGTTAGTTATTCTCCAAAATGCTTGCTGACTTTGAGCTCAAATCATAACAAGCTCCCTCAGAAGCTCCGCCCTACACATTGAAACGCATTTCGAACCCTATCGCGTTGTGTGTGGGGATGCACCACTTTGTTTGTGTTGCTATTTACGGCACCAGGGCTGTGTAGAAGTAGCGGATACTTTTTTCAGCATGCACAGAGAATGGTAAACTAGCGGAATGTGAGGAGATGTTTGTTGAATTTGACAGTGTTTGACAATATGATTTTTAACTTGTGTTTTTTGTTTGTTTTTGTTTTGTAGGCATCTGATATGATTAGTGAGCAGGATCCAGAGAAAAGGGGTGAGATTAAATACATGGATTATTTGCATGTATAGTCACAATTAGGGGTGTGTGATATGACCAAAATTTCATATCCCGATAACGATACATATCACGATATAGCACGTTCTGTAAATTCAATTAATAAGTAGTTTCTTGTCATCCAATGAAGGCTTGTGCTCACATTCATTTAACTATATAAATAACATATTGTGTATGTGGAAAGGGACAGCCCCATCCTCTCTGAACTACAGTGAGCAGAGGAGATTAAGTTGTTATGAAGAATTTGTTACACTGAGTTTAATCCATCTATCCATCATCTATCTTCACCCGCTTATCCGAGTATCCATATCTCTAAGGGAGAGGCCAGCCACCCTACTAAGAGAATCCATTTCTAGTTCTTTCGATCACGACCCTCCCTTCATAACCATAGGTGAGGAGAGGAACGAAAATTGACGAGTATATCGAGAGCTTTGCCTTCCGGCTTAGCTCTCTTTTGGTCACAACGGTGCAGTAGAGCGATTGCAATACCGATCCCGCTGCTCCGATTCTCTGGCCAATCTCCTGCTCAAATGTCCCCTCACTCGCGAACAAGACCACCGAGGTACTTGAACTCCTTCACTGAGTTCAAATTAAACATAATATAGACTCTACAGCGTTTTGACGTTAACTGAAATTAAAATACAAACGAGGCATTACAAAGCTAAAACTGTATTGGCTGGTTGCAAAACTACCTGAAATAAAATACAACTATAGAGTAAATGTCCTTGGTTTTGTGTCCCTGATTAAGTTGTTTCTTGTGCAGATAAGGGTTTACTGGTCGAGGTACGTGTGAATAAGGAGTGGTACACTGGCAAAGTGATTGCTGTGGAGGCCAATAAGCAGAGCGTTCGCTGGAAAGTGAAGTTTGATTATGTACCCAGGTCCACCCCAAAAGACCGCTGGTAAGATTCTGTTTCTGTTTTGCACATAAACCAAACACTGCATTACATGCCTGGTGGTTGACTTCTCTAATTTATGTTGTTTGTAAAGGGTATTTAAGGGCAGCGATGAGGTGCGGTTAATGCGTCCGCCGTCTCCAATCTCTCAGACCCCTGACACCCAGCAAGAGACTGAGAAGGTCCCAGCCCCGATGGAACCAGACACTACCCAACCAGGAACAAGTCGAGAGGTGACTGACAGCCTGGTTACAATGATAAGGTAAGTCAGGTTTTTCATGTAACTGTTCTATGCTAAAAGCATAACAATGCAACTCGAGCAACAATGTGTTTGGCGTTTTCCCAGGACAATGCTGCGGTATTTCTTCCCTCCTGATTTTCGGATTCCAAAAGATGACGTCAACAGCATGACAGCTGAGGAGCTGGTGGCCTTTCCTTTGGTGAGTCGGATACAAAACACTAAAAACATCACACACACACGGCTACCATACAATCTGAGCGGGTAGCCTGTCCGGCTGCTCACTAGACTAACCTACACAGCACAGCAGCAAGTTTATACTTTTTTTTTTTAAATAATTTTTTTATTTAACCAGTCAATCTCACTAAGATTAAAATAAAATGTTCAGGTGAGACCGTGCCAAGAAACATACGAGTTTTAAAACATAAACTGTAGTTATACATACATACATGCATACATACATACTTAAACATTTTTTAAAAGCCTCATTTGTCAACTAAACAGATAATAAACAGATAATAATAAAGTTTTGCGCTGAGTTATAGTCTATTGAGGACTATAGTCAATACAGCAGCTTGGGCTAGTGGCTAGTCTACTGCACAGAATAAATGACCATCCAACTATAGCCAACACAACACTGTACATTGATTGTAAACAATGGAGCAACGTAGCCTGCTTCCCTACCTGATCAAGCTGAATAGACTCTCAGAAGACTAATTTCACTGGTTGAACAAATAATGGAAATATACAAATGTTGGCTACATGATTGTAGCATGGTCTGTGATAACTTGTGGCAGACTAAGTAACAAGCTAATGTAGGCTACAGACCGTATAGCAAAGTGTTTGTGTTGCTTAGCTTGTAGCATATCTGTTATGCATATTTCTTAACTTAAAAAAATTATAAAAATAAGGCCGCTACCGTAGTGCAGTTTTATAAGTGTCATTTTATGTTGCTACAGGCTACTGAATATCAGCACGTCGTGTGTGTGACTATCTCAGACATTCCACCGCACAGAAACTCTTGACACTCAAACTTTTTTATATGGTCAGTTAATGATCGGTTAATGAGTGTTGGAATTATTTTTGAGCATGCTCATTGAGCAAATGAGCATCCCTATTCAGAACAAATTGGTTTGGTTGGGTTTTTTCTCTCCTGTTGTCAGTAATGTAATTGTGGTTCTCCATTCTCTCTTTAGAAAGAATATTTTCAGAATTATGAACTAGGTCTCCAGTCCCTATGTAACTCATACCAGAGCCGGGCTGATGCCAGGGCAAAGGCTGTGGAGGAGAAGAGCAGTAATGCTGAGATTAAATTGAAGGAGGCGGATGAGAAGCTACAGAAATTACGAACCAACATTGTTGCGCTTCTCCAGAAAGTACAGGAGGTATAACACTGTTAATTGCCAGCAAGTGGCAACCCCTAAAAAGTGGAATAAATTGGCCTTTCTACAGCATTAATGTGTTCTCTATTATACCTGTATATCACAAAATGCATGCATGCATGCATTGACTTTAATGTTAGTGAAACAATACGCTTTAATGTTGTTGTTTGTTCTCTTGCAGGACATCGACATAAACACAGACGATGAACTAGATGCTTACATAGAAGACCTTCTCACCAAGGGTGATTGAAGAAGACAAGTAGAATTAAAAACAACAAAAAGATGCAAAAGGAACGCGACAAAACATATTTGCATAACCGGACTAAACAAAATGGGCTGGGCTCACTATTCCATCCTTGACTTGCTGATTTCTCTGTAAAGATGTATTTGTTCTTGCTTCTGTTCTAAAGGGGCTGACTTGCACAGGCCCCAAAACACATCTGAGATCTTTAATCCTGATCTTGCTAGTCGTTGGATTAGACCGTTATGCCCATGGAAATGTTTTTGTTAAAACATTTTAATTATCCTAGCATGCTTTTTGACTGTTTTCTTTCTAGGTTTTTGGTCTGTAGCTTGTTTAGTTTTTAGTCCTCGTTAATCTGTTATTGATCACTCCTTAAAAGGAACCCTACTAGATTCAATACTGTAGCTTCTTCTTGTATGTGGTCAACTAATGCTTTATTATTATTATTCAAGTGGTTTTATTAAAAGGAATACATTATGTTTATATTCATGGAGCCTTTTTATTTTGAAACAATGTTTTATCTAGCGGCAACAGACTGAAGCAAATTAAATTGGAGATTAGTGTTTTGACTAAACACTTTACAAACATAGATATGACAATGATCTGCGCAGTGGCTTGTACTGTTGGATGCTGTTCCTCAATATGAGGTGTATTCTTATTTTTGTACTTTTAATGGTCTATTGTATTTTGATGGTCTGGGCTCACAGTTGAGGTCAGAGGAAAGATGGGATGAAGCACTTGGTTCTGGATGTTGCTAAAGAAACTACAAAAGATTGGTAAAATATTTTTATTTAGACAAGGTTATTCCTGTATCTGTTCTGCTGAAACTGCAATAGGCTCCAGTGTTTTGTTAAAACAGTGAACAATTACAAATATTTCTCAAATGTCTCTTCGGGAAAACATTGCAGACATTGATACTGTATTGGAATAGAAAATAAAAATGGGGGTAAGCAGTATACAGGGCAGCCTTCTCCCTGTTTTGATTCGACTTTTATTTTGAAGGCGCGATATTGTGTGGAGAAGGACAAAGGACGCGTTCAAAGGACTCTACGTTTATTAATGTTAGTTTAGTGTCGGGGCCCGGGGCCAGCCGCACGCTTCGGTCGTGCACACGATGCATGTGCTGAGCTCTGCATCTAGCGGCACAAAGTAATAACTGAAGACACATTTTGGAATCTTATTTCTTTGGGTGTTTTATTGTGACTTGTTATCACTAGTAGGCTAGTGGTAGCATCACCAGTAGCTATACCAAATATCGCTTTTTAGTCTTAAATGTAGGCTATCTTGTTGAGCCTGTTAACTTATGAAATAATATATTGCCACAACCAGACAGGCCATTATTCAGGTTATGTTATACGTTAACGTGCCTGCTACAGTTGAAACATAACAATCTGAGCAGTAAACCACAAAATATGTATAAATATCTGTTAAGCCATGTTAAGCCCCCCCCGACACCCTCCTGGTTGCGGTCCACATGAAAGTAAAGCAGACGTTTATCATCCTGAACGCAGCTAGAGAAACCAGAAGCTCTCGCGACAAAATGTCAAATTATCGCAAGATTTCTTTATGGACGTTGTTGGTTACAACGACGCTGTAAGAATTTGTTTTATTGTATCGTGTTTAATGTTGTTTTTCGTTTAGAAAACATGTTGATTATGTGGGACGTGTTACCGTACTCGAATCATGTCAGTCATATAACTTTAACTTCTCATTTCTACTTACGTTGTATAGATACGCATTTATGTTTTGTAGCCTACAAATCCCGTACCATACCGTAAAGTACCGTACATAGCCTGATTATTCGTTTGGCTCTAAAATATGTCCTTACCAAAATTAGTATATTATATCAAGAATATACTAGGGATTATTGCAGGAATTGTATATTCGCTACGCTTGCATGATAGAATATCTGCTTTAACGACCTTTGACATACATTTGTTGACTGCTCACATTAGCCTACTGTTTATAACAGTAGGCTGTATCAAGTATGACCTGTAATGTATTTTAAAGCGAATCAATTTAGAAATAATGACGCACAAGGTATGTTGGATAAAGGGAGTTTGTGAGCTTCGACTAGCTAGCTAGTCCAGTGAGTGACGGTCTTTATTTTGTCTCATCGCAGATAGTCTTAAAATCCAGTCAGAGCAACAATGTCAGTGTTCTCAGCACTCCTCCATCGAAGCCTACGTGGAAGCTGTTCTAAGGCGTCATGTTGGGTGCCCAGGACACTCCCACTCTATCACATCAGATCAGTACGTGCAATACATAAAGGGACAACATCAGCACCCCACGAAGACCATCTCTGGGAAGCGGATAGGGCTTCATTATTCTCCAGTGCCAGGATTGGGCCGTTCTTCCAGGACAGACCTGTCCTGAAGAACCCGTTTCTAGAGGATGCCTTACTGCAAGGATACCTGAGGAGACACCTGCCACAAGAGGTCAGAACAATGTCATTAAAAATATCTATTTAAATATAAGAAATATTTATAATTTTCAGTTTTATTATCTTTATCAAGGATGTGATTTTTCCAGAATAATCATGAAATCCTGATTTTGCAACCTTGAAGATGTGACCCACCCATGTGAATTGTGGTGTACACCTAATGTTTCTGAATTTCTCTTGGGTTCTGGCTGATTTTCTATATTGCCATTATTACATTGGGTTGGTTTACAAAGACTGTCCTAAACATTTAGCCTGTAGTGTAGCTTTCTGACTGTATTGTCAATAGCCTATCTGATATAATTTTTTATGAGTTATACAAGAGTTAATAAATTGTCTGAGAAGGGAATGGTAAATGAGTTTAGCAGTAACATGCATATGGATTGACTATCACTTGTGCTGCTCTTTGCTGGAAGTGTGGATAGTCTTGTAGGGCTACTGTGCGGTACAGATCAGCTTGAGTACAATTATGAATATTTCAAACATTAGAAAATGTTGATTTGAATGTGAACCAGAATGATACATTTCATGGTTAAAATGGTCAAACTGATCTCTAGTACATACCCTGGATAACCCCAGTAAAAGTTCAGTGTAGAGGGGCAGGAGCATTGCTTTTTCAAAGCTCCCTCACTCAAACGCAAAAACATATGCAGCCTGCCTTGTGACAAGCCCCTGGTGGTATTTTGTACACAGCGTGGATGCGTGCGCGCACTCCATACATTTTCCTGCCATTTGATGCTTTGCCAATCAGATGCCTGCTTTATACCTTTTTGTGTACATTCTTTAAAACAGTGAATGGTAGCCTACCTTAGGGCCCCTGCTTTCGTCTCAGACATGAACTGAAGTTTGTTTTATAAAAATGACTGCTGTAATTGCATCCTTACAGGCAGTGTTCTCAGACTTATGCAGATTTGGAGAGTGGGTGGCCAGCGAGGTGGATGGGTGGGGTCGGGAATGTGAGGGCACGCCTCCTCTGTTAGTAAACTTTGAC
Source organism: Typhlichthys eigenmanni (assembly GCA_027564635.1). NCBI lineage: Eukaryota > Metazoa > Chordata > Actinopteri > Percopsiformes > Amblyopsidae > Typhlichthys > Typhlichthys eigenmanni. The sequence continues at coordinate 687 of JAODUK010035935.1, read as the reverse complement.
CCCTGGGGTCGCAGAGTGGACCACATCAGGACCTCCCCGGCCTGGAAACGTATGAAAGTCCTATCTGCACAGGAAGGGCTTGTTGCCATTGGCTATGAGAGGACCGTTGGTGAATGGAGGCAAGACACTTGTACTTTTAATACTTTATCTCAGTGTCTATTAAAGTGCCTGATGGTAATTTACTTATTTGTAATATGAACCAGCCGTGTGTACCAGATGAGTAAGCTGTACATTTACTCCCCTTCATCGGGCCTCTTCACCTGTCCATTGGCCATGACCGATGGAGCTGCCAAAGTCATCCAGGTGTGTGAGAATGTTTTTTCCTTCTCTATTCATTTAATGTACTTGTCTTTCAAATGATGATGTGAATGTTTTCATTGTTATTGTTATTACTGTTTTTTTCTCACTGTTTGTAGTCCCTAGGCGTGTCAAGGCCAGTAGAAGAAGCCTTCAAGCACTTGACCACTCGGGACCCGGCATATTTCTGGACCTCTGGGCAATGGATGACTGAGCGAAGGGGAGGATCTGATGTGGGTTAGTAGTCCCTAGTCTATTGTAATGGTTTGTGGTCAAAAGTATTTAAATTTAGGACAAATAAACGCTTGTAAATAATTATTACATAGCCTCATATGAGGTATAAACAAGTTTAAATGCTGTCAAAGCACTATTGGAGAAGTTTTTATATAT
>JAODUK010035886.1:0-21692 GCA_027564635.1 Typhlichthys eigenmanni | reverse complement strand
CGTAAGGGTGTTTCTGTATACTATTTCTCCAGCCGTGGTCACGTGGTGTCATAAATGAATGTATTATGAGAGGTATTGTTTGAAGTCGGACTAAGTAGGACATCACTGAAGGCCTAGGTGTTTAATGCACGGCCCGCCACTGCCCTTTAGATGCTTGAATAATATGTAATTATACATATTGACAAATGTATATGTGATAAATCTCATTGCTTCTAAAATTAAGCACTTCATTATTTAGGCTAGTAGTTTTTATGAGTATTGCATTGTAATGGTAATGTAGCCTGTGGTTGCCTCCATGATGGTGTTATTATTCTAAATAAAATATTGTTTTCTTATGACTGCTGGTGTATTCTTGGCTAATCTAAATTGTCGCTTTGGACAAAGGTTCTGCTAAATGCTGTACATGTGATTGGGATTTATAGTCCCACAATAGCCAGGCTTCTTTGTAAATGCCCAATATGTTCGTAGGTTAAATAGGATATGGAGCTGTAAACATGTTTAAGAGCTGTTTAAGAATAACTATTACTGCAAAGCCACTTTGATGGTGGTTTTGGTGGTGTCTTAGCTTCACAAGGCTGAGGTTATGCCCCTAAACTTCACAGATGCCTCAAAATGCTGATGTGCATGATCATATCAGTGGATGTTTTGTGTATTATGGAAACAAACTCTTCTTTCATTTCTAGCACTCATAAATTGGGCACAGGTTTGTTTTTATTCATCTCATTCTCTAAGTCAGTGTACTTTTCTTGAATATTATATTTCTATTGACTTGCATTGTCATCATGACCTAGCTATTTCTCACTATTTGGGTGAAATTTTGAACAGCGACAATATGTACCTATTCACTCAGTGTAACCTCACTGTGAGCATAAGACCACTGCTTTATGAATGGCCAATGACTTGAATGGACACACTTTATTTGCTAGACCCTGCTTGAGTAACTCAGAAAAACCCATGACCACTTTACCAGATAGTGGGTGTGTCATCATAATAGACTAGGTTGGTCATCAATAGAACAGATTACCATGGAAAGGAGAAGTTGGGCTACTGGAAGCAACAGTAAACGCACACATTCTCTATAGCGCAACTGTTGATTTGAGGCCTATTGACTGCCAAACATAAAATGTTAATTTATTATTCAGGTTATTTGTTTTTAATTGCTAATCGTAAAGGTTATTATAGATGACTATGTTGTGGTTCAGCTAGGCTACTGATATTGTGCTTCATGAGCTTAACACAACTCTACAGTGTAGAACATCATGAAACATTCTACTTTCTAGATACATTAATGTATTATTCCAGGGGAATAAGATAAAACAACTTTTTATGCTATAGTTTTGGGACCAGAGAGGTTCTTCAAGTCACCTTTAGCCTACTTTATGATATAAAATGAGCTGCATGAGCAATCATGTTAAGTTTGAAATAGCTGGTGTTTTGTTTTGCAGTGTTTTTTGTCCACTATAGTTTAGTTTTTATAAACTGTAGCCTAGTATTCTATTTTGTGTTTTTGCAGAGAAGACAGTTTGACATGAAACTGTCAACACAGACAAGAGGCTAAGATAATGATGGCATGTACAACAACATGGGTTTTAACTTGTTGGGACTGTTTTGTTAATTTTTTAAGTTAGTTTAAAATCTCTCAGGACAGTTTGTTCCTTCAAGCAGCCCTGTAATATTGTACATTTACCATCCAGTCATGTGGAATTGTATGTGTTTCTTATAGGCTAACTCTGAAGTCACTGCACATTAATTATGTAGGGGCTCTATCTCTAAAGCTACATTCATAGCCATTGGCCACACAGTCAAACTAATGAAATGCAGGCTTGGGTGATGTCATTCAGATACAGTGACAAGAGGGAGATGCAGGAGAGTTTATTAAGGGAGAATCTTATAAAGGGATATCTGTCTGTGTGTGCTCCACATGTTTTCACCCTAGAATATTAGCCTGTTCCTCAGACTATCAGTCAGTAACAACTTCAGATAGGCCATGGTAACTAACCACATTACAAGAAAGATGTATCAGAGAATAGCATGAAAAATTTATACGGAATGTAGTGGAAGGAACCAGAGCCTGGTGGCATCATTGAAATACTGCTAAATGTGCCTCCGAGGTGAGTGTCTCATCTTTGTGGTCATATTTCATATGGCAACTTGTCACAGGGGACTGGGGCTTGTGCTTGTAGATTATCTGACCACATTAAACCCCCTGGACCACATCAATGATCTGATGAAACATAACTACAATTTGAGACTATTGTATATCAAAGTCTTAATAACCCATAATCTACTATATTGTAGAATTGTAATGGTTAGGCTACATACAGATGTTTAGCCTACTCATTCAAATTATATTAAGTACAGAGGGGCATTACAGTTTAAAGTGTTAATTAATGATGCTTTTCTGTAATTTTATGATTATGTTTAGTGTTGTAAACCTTTTTTTAAACTCATGTTAAATTGATCCTAGTATTAAGATAGCAGTCTAGCCTGATGTAGGCCTGTTTTGGGTAAGAGGCATCCTATTTGATGGTGTGAGCAACACCCATTGCTATCTTTCTCAATTCCTTTGTGCATGAGTTTTTCTTTTTTTCTTGCTGAGGTATGCACACCACTGCTAACTGGACTGGGTTACACTCTGCCTTCTTATCAAAATGGGCTGGCTTGGTTTTTGTCTTGTCGAAACATGACACCTTTGCTTTGTACTTTTTTTTTTTTTCTTTTTTTTTTAACAAAGAATGAGGAACATTAATTGTTACAGATAATTAGACCTTGATGTAGCCTACTTCCTCCTCAGGCTTAAGCCCTTTTCAGACATAGTTCCTGGTAAATTACCTGGATAATCTTGCTGGTACAGCTAGAGATTTTCTCTATTCACACATGCAGCTACATACAAGAATATTTACCACTTGCACCTGTTCACACACGCCATGGTACAGTAGTTAGGCCAGCAGTAGGCTGTACGGTAGAGGTCTTCACAGGTCCGCCGAGACCCCCAATTCTGAGACCCGACCGGGTCTGGTCCAACTTTAAGTGTTTGCCTCGGATCTGGGTCGAGTCTGACATAAATGCTATGAATCTCGGATAAATGCGATTTACCAACTGGACCTGATAATACATATGTTTACATTATTATATGTAGCTTAATATAGGCTATTTAAAGAAGCAATTACAAAATGTTGAAACTGAAAAAAAAAGTGTTTTTTTTTTTTTTTGTCATGGTTTGACAAAACCGCAGGTTCAGTGGCGCCAATGAGCGATACTATTGCCAGCTCCCATGAACATATAGGCAACTTGCTTATACTTTTACTTGCTTGCGGATCTGACCATGGTCCGTGATAGGAATTACAAATTGAAACATTGAATAGGCCCAGCCTTGGCTTCCCTTGGTAATCCTAAATTATTAACTCAAATCTGACCGAAATGAATTTGCTTCCTTTTATAATTTGACGGCAGTGTGTGTGGGAACCTGTGCGTTCCTCAGCTAACTTTTCTGCACTATTCCTTGCCTATTGATGGCGACATGGCATTGCCTTTTGCGACACACTTTTAAGGTTCTGTTTATTCTTTTGGTACTCAGCGGGTCTTTTGGACACGAACGGGTATGGGTCTGTAAACAAATCCACGGTGCTTTTCAGGTACGGGTATGTTTGTAGTCTGGTCCTTTCAGAACGAATCTCAATTCATGGGTTTTTAATTCATGCAAGTCGGGTGAAAAATGTTTGGTTAATTTTGGATCAGGTTAATTTTTTTTTTTTGGGACCTGTGAAGACCTAGGTTGGAGAGTCCAGCAGATGGCAGTAATGTAGTTAAGCAGCACTTTGTGGATGCTGGCAAGTGCCGTAAACGTTTTCAGACTTTCAGTTTACAGCTTACTTTTCAGCTTGATTTGCACAATTTGCCTTTCTACATAATATATATGCAGCATAACTACAATAGACATACAGCACGTCCCATGTAATTTATGGTGCTGTCAGCATTTTAGCCCAGGTTATTTATCAACCATTGCTACTTTTGTGCTGAAGCCCTGCTACTTATGCTACCATTACCTTCTGCTACCAAATATGTAGATGTGCTGCTAGTTTATGAATAGTGTAAATGCTTTAGCTTTGTGTTCTAACCAAGCATATTAAAGGTATTTGTTTCCAGCAAACGCATTTCCAGCAATATTGTTAATGGGAAAACAGACTAGTGTGACAGTATTAATAAGAGATTGTAATTTTTGTTTTCTTGACAACCAGGACGGTCTAGTATTCATTTCAAATTGTTAAGCTGCTTGCACACTGCCCCGCCAAACACTGACAGACTCTAAGCAACGGCAACTGCTGGATCAGTGTACGCCATCAGTCGGTTTTAGTTGAAGTTTTTAGAGTTTGACATGTTGAGCGGAGTTGTGGAACCTCTGCACAGTTTTGTGTTCTCCTGACAACTCACCATATACAATGTTACACTGACTTGTTCACCCTACAGAATGGCTGATCGAACTTTCTTGTGATCAGGTTTTCCAGACTAGTCTTAGCAGTAGTCGGGTGGAGCCAGGCTATAAAACACAATTGCGCAACAACAAAAAAAGATATCTTGCTGCTAATCCTCCTGTCATAGTTGTATAAAATTATCTATTTTGTGTGATCTCTCTAGTGGTCAAGAAAATGCGGCCTCTCTGCTGTTGTATTAGCACACATCTTTTCCATTTTCACATATTTCCCATATCAACACATATTGAAGCTGTGAACTTTGAGCTTTTAAATCCAATTGAGCAATGGTGTGTGTGTGTGTGCATGCATAATGGGTACTACTGCTAAATGCTTCTAATTGATTTGTTTTCTAACAGAGGCAGTGTGATGGCACTGGCTTTAAATTGAACAATCGGCTCAGTGAATAGCACGAGGAATTACGACCGCAACCGGTGTGGGTAGTATTGGGAAGGGAATGCAGAGACGATCAGTGTTATACATTTCAGGTAACCACTGGGGTTCACAGCCTTCAGGGAAATGTGTTAAGACTTTGTGAGGAATCTGAGGTAGGGATGTCGAGTTAACATCAGCACCTTTAACTACCAACACGTGTGAGGTCAGTCTTTTTACCTCATTGGAACTGGCCTTCCCTGTGCTAAACGTCTGGATTATTATTTTCATGCAGGCTACATATTACATATAGCAGGCTAAATTATCTCTGGCATCTGTTCACGTCAGTATGGTATGTAGCCTTAGGACACTCTAGTACACACAATCCGCTGCTGCTGTGATTGCTGGTGGTGGGTGTGTGTTGTTTGGCTGTTTCGTGTGATTTGTGTTACTGCTCTCGCACTGCCAAGATGGTTTTTCAGTTGTTTTACTGTTGTTGCATCAGGGACAGATGCAGCCAAGACTAAACAATTTTTAAAAGATACTGTTAAACTCCCTTTTTTAATTCGCTGCACTGCACCTTCAGACTAAATGTTCTGTTGATGCATAATGCACTGGAGAGGTGACGTATACACTCTGCCATCGACGCACCAGCATTTTGACATTTGTCAGATGATTAATGTTCCTCACAGCCGTATGTAGGCTGTGAGCAAAAGGATCCTGTTAAAGTGAGACATCGTCACTTTTTTTTTTTTTTTTAAACTTGTGACTTACATTGTGCTTTCCTCATCACACTATTTCTGTCACAATAAGCCATAGACCAGGGCTATTCAACTCTGGTCCTGGAGGGCCTCACCCTGCATGTTTAAGATCTCTCCCTGCTCCAACACACCTGATTCAAATGAATGGGTCGTTATCATGCTTCTAACAACTTGAATCAGGCGTGTTAGAGCAGGGAGAGATCTAAAACATGCAGGGTGCAGCCCTCTAGGACTGGCGTTGAATAGCCGTGCCACAGACAATTAAAGGTAAAGTCAGTTATTGCAAGCTAAATGTAAGAAAATGCACTTTGTATCAAATTCAACATCTCCTCTCATTCCGCTAGTTTACGTTATCTGTGCGTGTTTAACAAATAATGATATTTCTACACAGCCCTGGCTCCGTAAATGGAAACATAAACAAAATTGCGAACACCGCTCTTATCAAAGCCGTAGCACTACACTTTGCTTCACCATGCATTTTGACATGTGATCCGCCGCCACGGCGGCGCGCGGAGCGATACCATTTTGATTTGAGCTTGAAGTTAGCAAGGATGACTGACCCTGCCTTTTAATTCCACCATTCAGTGACACACTTTATATCCATGTTGTTTCAGGTGGTCCTCACATTAAGATAACGTAATGGAGAACTCCAGCAGCAGCAAGCCCTTCATGGTGACGTCATCCATTAACTTGAACGTCAACGCGCCGTCTTTTTACAACCAGCCAAAGAAGTTTGCCTCTGTGGCGCCGCCCCGCCCCAAAAGTCAGTCGCCTCCATCGGGGCCGTCCCCGATACCAGTCAGCACAGCTGTGATCGGTCGAGTGGGGGAGATGCCACCTCCTCGCACTGCACTGTGTGAAGGTATGGGCTTTACTTTACTGCTCCCTGAATGTTGCAGTGGCTCTTATAATTATATAATTAATTATTATGGAGCGTCCAAAACCATTTCTTGATGTGGTCCAGGTATTTTTTTCTTTCTTCTACATTGCTACACCTTGTTGACGCTGTTGTAAAGGCTAGTAGTGGTTAGGGTGGTTGACTTCCAGCCTAAAGGTCATGCGTTTGATTCCCAACATGGTTGATCTTCCTGTAAACGTACGTGGAAAGCCTTACCCCTACCTGCTCCTTGATACAATCACAAGTAAGACAATCAGCCATAAATCAGGATAAAACTGTTTGCTAAATTATGTAATTGTTGTCAAGTAAAGATGACATGCATCCAGAAATGTAGTAAAAGTGTAGTAAAGTAGAATATTGGGCTGAGAGGAATAGCTGTTAACCAACCAACCCTCCCCTCATTTCTCTTAGACTTCCCGCCCCCTCCTCCTCCACCAGTGGACGACGACTTGCCAGCTCCACCCCTAGAGTGTCAGAGCACAGATGTCCTTCCCCCTGCCTTCCCAGCCCCGCCTCCGGTTGCAGAGGACCTGCCCCTCCCTTCGCCCCCTGAGGCCTATGTGCCTCCTCCCCTGACCTCCTTCATCCCCCCTCCTCCCCCACCCCCTCCACCACCCCCCACCACTGGCTCCAGATTTCCCAGTGCGGTTGCGAGCCCCCAAGTGAGTCGAGGTGAACTTTTTATCAAACAGAGTGGTTTGTCTGTGGTCTGGTGGTCTGCATCTTTCTCCATTTTGGATGTTATCGCCGCAGGAGACGCGTTGCATCGAAGGGCCCTTGCCCATGTATGCACTGGTTCCCTCGAGTGTTTGCAGTGAACCTTTGTTGTTGAAACATTTCAGAATCCGTTTTGGGATGTCTGTGAGTCGGGCTCACATATTTTTTTCAGTCTAAGGATTCTTGGCTTTGTTAAATAGCAATAAAATGGTAGCGTCTGCAATAAACATCTTTTTAGCCTTGTTATAAAAAATTTATAGGTGGAAGGAAAAGCACAGAAGTTTGTAAACAACTTGTGCATCTAACAGGGCTTGGTACAGTTAAATATAGTTAAATAAAAAATGCTCAATTGCATATTTACACTCTTCATCGTATTCATCACCTCTAGACCTCCAGCCATGGTTTTTATCGTGATATGACTAATGGCAGAGCAACAGCTTTGTCTGCAGGAAAATAAAGTCTCCATGTATATTCCCTGCCAGAGGTCGACTGAGAAGCAGACCAATTTTGACAAAGAGCTGGACTCTCTCACCGGCCTGCTGTCTGAGATGGAGACCCACGGACCCTTCAACCCCAAAGTATGAACCAAGCTGAGATGTGATGCACAGGATAAGATGGGGATGAGAGTGTAACGAGCAGCTAGAGCAGAAAATGACAGCAGCCTTATGCCTAGTCCACACGTTCATGGGTATTAAATAAATGCGTAGCCTTTTCTATGCTTTTTTGGGAAACTTCCAGGTTGAGCATGTTCAGTTTTTTAGGGACAAGGAAAACTGATGTTTTGGCTTGGAACAGCAGCTTCTGCGCTGTTATCTCTTTTGTTTGATGCCAGTGTGCACCGTTATCTCCTTTTGTTTACATGCAGATTTTCATGTGGGTGGGAAAACACATTTAAGCGTTGCTTATAAGCGGCTTTATTTCTTTTCTTTTTCTTGTAACTAAGCCATAAAATCCCAATTTTAAAAAATGTGTACATGTGGACTAGAAAGTAGATTCGCGTCCCAGCAAACGAAGAGAATGACTCAAGATGGAGAAGAAAAGAGGCCTGTTAGTGGAAAGACATTTTTGGGGGGAAGGCCAGGTTGGTAATGCGTTTATGCTCAGGTTGACAAGCTCGATGATCAGGACAAACAAAGAATTGGTGAGTCCGGCGCTGCTTCACACCGACAGCAGAAGCCATGCGCAGAGAGAGCGCTGCATACACGCGGTGGAATGAGGCCAGAGTGTGCAGCCAGGGGTCCACTGAGAACACCATAAATGGGGAAAGTGCTTTATCCAACTGGGGGAACTGGATCACTGGCAGCACAGCAATTGGCAAGCAAACGCAAAACAAGTGAGGAAGATACATTGTGACCGATGTAGGCTGATACTGTGGGGAGGTCCAATTGTTTGCTTTAGTCCAAGTACCACATTCCATACCTTTATGATCGCATGGCCACGCTACTTTTACTGACATCACACAAAGAATGCTTGTCTGCCTACAGACACACTAGCAACATTATCGGCACTAGCATAGAAGCAATGAACACATGATGTTTTCATGGTTGTGCCCACAGGTACCAAGCCAGTATTCTTCAGCAGCAGCACCCAAGCCCATGGCTCCTCCCGCCAAAGCGCCCAAACCAGCCCTCTCCTTCCTCCCCCCACCAGAGCTGGGAGACCGCCCCCCTCCGGCACCGTGGGCGGAGGAGCTCAAAGCCAGAACCAACCGGCAGGCCAATCACAATTCTGCATCTGCTCCCGCTGCTCAGCCATTCGCCAAGGGGCCGGCCGTGGCCCCCAAGTCTGGGTTTGGAGGGAAACCGACGACGTCTGCCGTTTCCCTGGCACAGAAGCTGAACCAGAGCCATAGCCCTGCTCCTAAACCTCCCCAGTTCAGCTCTGCTCCCAAGCCTGTCCCCGCCCCCATCCGCCCTCTTGCCTCCAGCTCCTTCCCCCCTCCTCCTTCTACTCCTCCTGCACCTCCTGCTCCACCAGTCAACACTGTGGCTCCTGCAGCCTCCAGTCACATTAAGAGCAGCCCTGTTCCCACTCAGCAGAATGTGAATCCCACTCCTCCACCTCCTCCTGTGGCACCTCCTACTGTGGCTCCTCCTCAGTCCAAGGTGTCAGGATTGCAGCCATCCTCCTCCAACCAACCAATGAAAACTCCTCCATCTACCGTATGTCCCAGTGACTTAGACATACATACTGTACATACATAATGTACATACTACAGCTCTGGAAAGTCCACTACACATTTCATATGAATGTGTGTTTGTGCGTGCAGGCACACCAGAAAGCCTCTGCCCCGGGTCCAGTGGCTGTGCCTGGTGGGGGGGTGCCTCTCTCCATGAGGGAGGTGGAGGAGCTGGAGAGGATGACCCAAAACTTCATCAGAGACATGGACACACACGCGCCTGTCATTGTCTCGCCCCCTACAGGTATGTACACACGCACACACACACACACACCACGAATGCATCATAGTGTAGAGCTTTTGTTCTTGTTTTTGGGGGGTGGGGATGTGGCACATTTTGATTAGTTGGTAGTGCAAAACTGCCTCTATTACCTAGTGACATCATCTTTTTTTTTTTTAAACCAGGGTTCCTACGCTTTGGAATTAGATTTTAGTACTTTCCAGGTCTGGATAAGGGGGGCATTGACGAGAGTATGGAAAATGAGTTTCCAGACTATTGTCTGTATTTCGTTGTTTTTTTATTATGTAAAATGCAACATTTCCGGAAGGTAAACCGATCATACAAGAATGTTGTTTATGGTGTTTGTAGCAGGCAGCCTGTGCTTCTACCTTTACCACTGTCAGAGAGAGAGCACGGGCCAGAGTGGGCTTGTTTGGCATGCGACAGAATGCACATTCCTACGCAGCGCTGTCTAATGTCCCAGCATGCAACAGCTCTGCCCCAAGTGCCTTGGAACTGTAACAAAGCTGGATGTCAATGCCCAAATTAGTTTAACAGATAAAACATTGCTTATGCTGTTGCCATTATATTTAGAAATGATGGTACAACTACACACATCCTTAGGATTGTTTCATATATTTATATTCTATATTCCTCCCTCTGTTATCCCCCCCTCCCCCACTCAGAGGTGTGTGGTAAGTGTAAGGAGGCGCTGTCTCGCACCCAGCCAGCCGTGAGGGCCATGGATAAGCTCTTCCACTCCAACTGTTTCTGCTGCATGACCTGCCATCGCCCCCTGCAGGGCATGCAGTTCTATGACAGGGACGGCTCACCTGAATGTGAGGACTGCTATATGGTGAGGAGTCACCACACACGCACATTAATGTCTTGTCTGCTTCATCAAGTGCCTCGTGGCAGCGTCTTCCTAACGCACATCGGCGTGCTCCTCAGAACTCCCTGGCTGTGTGTTCCCGCTGCGGGGAGAGGATAACGGACCGCGTGCTGAAGGCCGTAGGCCAGTGTTTCCACGCCCACTGTTTCCGCTGTAGCACCTGTGCATGCAGCCTGGAGGGGGCGCCCTTCATCACCGACGACGACAACAACCCCTACTGCGTCCAGGATTACCACAGGTAAGCGCTACTAGCTGCTAGCATCGGCTGCCTGCTAGCGTCTGCTTGAGCATGTTGTACGGTGGTGGTGGGGGGGGGGCTAGTGCTAGGTCCTGGTCCGAGCTCACGGCAGACGGCGTCTGTTCCAGGCGCTTCTCCCCTCTGTGTGTGAGCTGTAATGAGCCGATCATTCCTACTGCGGGCAGCGAGGAGACTGTCAGAGTGGTGGCCCTGGACAAGAACTTCCACCTGAAGTGTTACCGCTGTGAGGTGAGATGTTATGCTTCGCACAAGGATACACTTTTTTTTTTTTTCTTGAATCCTGCGTTTATAAAAATTGTATTTACCCACATCAAATGCTTCCATAGAATTAACCCTTTAAAACATTTGAAACCTTTTGACTGACCCTTAAGTGACCTATTCTTTCTCTAGCCAGCTAAAATGAAAATATACTTAAATTAGCTGCTGTACAATATATTTTGAGTACTTTTAAGACTGGCTTTAGAAATAAGAGACCCGACATTCACATATAATCACAGGAAAATGTATCATGCACACGAGTTTCTGGTGAACATGAGAAACGGATGACAAAACTAAATGGGTCACTCACTCTAGGGCAGGGGTCGGCAATTATGTTTGGCCTCGGGCCAATATATTTTTTGACAATAGGTGGCGGCCCAGAACATAATCAAAGGCTATTTTATAAATGGCAGATGAGATAAAAAAACAGATGGCCTATTTGAGTCATTTTATGAATGTTTTATTTACACCTTTCTGTGATTTGAAATGAATGCATTTATTTCAGGTAGGCTAGGCTACTGTTGAAGAGTTGTTCACGTCTTGTCATCAGAACTTAAATCGGGCATAAAAACATTGAACGGACCAAGCCCGACCTGAAACCAGACCTTTTATAGCTTTTTGAAGCCTAAACCTGATTACCATACAACCCAACATGAAAGCAACTTGCCCGGGCCTGTGTCTATATGCTGCGTATCATCACCATCACTCATGGATGGGGCAGAGATCTCAGCTCTAGATAGTGCTGACTCATTTAGTGCTCAACTTCATTTCATGATTGAATACATTAATGGTAGGCCTATATTGAACAGCTTGCTGTACGATGTTTAGCTAGGAGCAAAGGGACGGTCACACACCGTCCATGAACCAAATCCAACACTAGTTGTCATGGAAACGATAAGCAAAGCACAGAGATGCAGCTGTCATAAAACATTTTTAGCCTAAATTGAAGGACAATCCATTATTGTAGGATAGGTCCTTCTAACTTTTTCACCATTCTTTATTTATGAAACTGCTTGGAACAAAAATGTTTTCACCTCCATGTTTGCGTTTCTCTCTAAATATGAACGGATCAGCGATGGTGGACAGGCTGCAACCGGCCCACACGATCTGACTCAAATTATATACGTGTGTATATTAACTGGTAAATGCATCCCGAACCCAGCTAGATCCTGACGTGCCTGGCAGAGATCTCACTCAAGCAAGTGTGGCATATTGAGGGACACAAGCAATCACCAATGTGCATTAGTCTTGGTGTGGATTTTATAGGCTATAAATATTTCAAACTAAACCTCAGATTATTAAAATAATATGGCGGGCCAGATTTCACTGCTGGCGGCCCAGTGACGCCCACGGGCCACTATTTGCCGACCCCTGCTTTAGGGGCTCCATACTATTTTCATGGACACCAGAAACTAAAGTGATCTTTATTTTGTTGTGTTGCTGTAGGATTGTGCCCGGCCTCTCTCCATAGAAGCAGATGCAGATGGCTGCTATCCTCTGGATGGCAGGATCCTGTGCATGAAGTGCCACACCCAGCGAGCTAAGCAGGCCATGCACTGATCCACCTGTCAACCGGCCAAACTATGAACCAAATCCAAAAGCACAGGATCCATTCAGCTGCCACTTTGCCTTTGCGATAGGGCTTTGTAGATGCGTGCAGGAGTTAGTAACTGTACAAGTGTGAATGAGTGTCTGCAAGCCAGTTAAGTATAATGTTCCCCTATTGCTACGTGTTTCCCAAGTCAGTGCAGAAGTAATGTACTGCATTGATAACTTTTTTTTTTTCATTTAATCCTGTTTGATGACATTTGCATGTCCGTATACTGTAATGTCAGGGCCATTATATGACTTGCTGTACGCATTCTCATTGGAATAGCTCAGACAAGACAGTTTCCCCTTTACTTGAACCGCAATCATATTCTTTTTTTAAATAGACAATTTTGCTATTAAATAACATTTTAATCCTAAAGCCCTTGAGGAGAAGGGTGATGAAAATGCAGTTTGGCAATTAAGATCTCCTGCAGCCACATGGAGGATTCCCATCAGAATTCGCTGGCTGGCTAGTGCTGCACTTTGGCAGTGGTAGTAGATATACTATACCGTAGTGTCCTCTTGCCAAAATGTTGCTTTAAAATCATTAAATTATCACAGTATAGCAGTTGTAATTAACTTTAGGGCCTTTTAAACTTACTGCAAAAATGTGTCTTTTGCTCATTCATTTTATGTGAATTTGTGTTTTTTCAGGCATGTATTGTATAAATTATGTTTTTTTTTTTCTCTCCAAATTGTCTTTTGCACATATTGAAAGCCACAAAAGATCATAACACCATTTTTTGATTAACTATTTTAAGTGTTTATGAGTTCTTATATGCATGTTGATAAACAGTGACTGTAAAAGTTTGCTCAGCACAGATTCCAGTTGTCTTATATTGTAAATGTCAGCTCCATGGCTGGAAATGGGTCCAATGTTGTGATCTTTGCATAATGTTGGCTTTTGACAATAAGTAGTTGGATACTCCCTTTAGTCTGACACTAGTCAAAGCACAGGATATTGTCTGTTCGTCACTTCATCCCCTTGAAAATTTACTGTACTATATTTTAGGTATTGTTTAAACAAGTGAGGCTGATCCTAGCACAGAATAGGTTTTAAAACACGGTAACCATATACAATGGTTGGTGGTGGAATTTTGCTTGATTTGCATTTACTTGTGTTCCCTTCTACCACTTTAAATTGTAGTTGTATTGTGCACAGCATACTTGTATTTTCTACTATTATTATAAAGCCGAAACTCTTTTTTTTTTTTTTTTTTTCTTCCCCCCCCACCCCATTATAGAAATTATATTTTGGATGTTATGGGTTTTTTTTCCACCTTATTGTAGCGAGTTTAAGTGTTTTTTTTGTTTTTTTTTCTTCATTCAGACCATGTGCCTTTTTCACGCTTGTGTGTCCGACTGATGCTTTATTTACTTGACCTACAATGTAATTCATTCCATGAGGAGAAAAACATATTCCTGCATGTTTGCATAAAGCCTGTCTCAATAAAGCAACAGTCAGTGACTACAGCAACACCCAAACAATGATGAACAAATGTGATTCAGCAATGCATGCTAGCTATATTGTTGGTTGCGTGTGTTGTTTTTAATATATCACCATTTTATTTTTATAAATTGCATAAGTACAGTTTACATCCTTATCAGTGGTAGAGCCTCCATGGCTGCATATATTTAATGTCATGTAGTGTTCTATGATTATAACTGCCTTGTCCTTTTTCATATGCGTTTGATAAATTCCTATTGCATATGTGTGAATGTCTGTTTACTGTTAAACATGGCAGCATTATGATACCAGTGCTCCCCACCTCTGTCATTTGGCTGTATTAAGGAAATAAAGTTAAAAATATACTTGCTAAGTGAATATTCAGTCCATGTGTATAGATCACACTAGTACCACTGTGACTACCAGTGACCGTCATTTGGTGGGGGAAGTGTGTGTGTGTGTGTGTGTGGGGGGGTGGCGTATTTGAAGACCGAAGCCGTATGTGTTATAGACGGTGTTTTCACATAAGTTCATGTGCTGGTTGCGTCCCAAGTGACATCCATGAAACATGTTGCCCCCCAGACCCCCAATGATGATTGCACTGTTAAGTTACCCCTGGCAACCCTCCTCACCCTATCAGTTCTTACCAGACCAGTGTTTCACTGATAATGACGACGGCGACAGTGTTTACTTCAGAAGTAGTGCAATATAAAGAATATAAACAAATGCAATTTGTTCTAGTTTGTAGGCTGAAGTATAAAGGTGGATGAATCCAACACGCACTTTAAAAATACTACTTTACCTTTGTACTTGTCTTGGGGATCGTCGTTCAAGCGCCCACAGTAGCAGGCCCCCCACGTCTTCCACAGCACAGTGCCATAGTATCTGCTTCGTTATCTGCGGTCTAAAGGGGACAGCAAAGACGTAGCCCATAAGCGTTCATTTTTATCACAGTGTCAGATGAGTGATATGAGAGAATAGACGGCGGAATTGACGGATAAGGAGGAGGTTTTACATCAAACATTTTAAAAGTAAAAAGACGTCAGAGGATGCAACAAGCTGAGGATATACCGCCATCAATGTCCAACTACTGAGAATATGAACGTAAACCATTTGGTAAAACAGGTAGGAACAAAGACATTAAAAAAGTATCTAGTGTTCTACTGTTTTATTTTTTCAGTATATTATTACAGCATATGTAGCAAATACTATACTAGCCATTTAATGTACCTCAGTATATTTTAAACATGCTGACTATAATGTCAGTTGCCAAATTGCAAACTGATGTTGATTTAAACTGAATATTATAATCTTAAAGGTACACTCGGGTATTGTGTTATAGCGCCACCAGGGGCCAGTTGTTAAAAAGTAATCTGATCAGATTTCAGTTATCAGATTAAATCATATTTTGAGAATGGGTTGTTCAAAACAAGAAAATTGATTCTGAAATTATGTTAGTTCACATAATCCATTTTTGATTTTGATCCGGCTCAAACCTTCAGTTTGTGTTGTTCAAAAAGTTATAGGTGTGGGATACATTTGATCCAAAACAACTGGATTATCTTGATCACAGCAGAAGGGTGGATTCAGGTTGGATTTCTGCAACAAAATGTAATAAAACCTTTAAATTGTTTGTTTAAAGTAGTATAACATTTGTATCATGTAGTACTCCTGTATATGTATTAATATTTCTCACTTGATTAGAGTTAGCAATAGTAAACTAATACACTTTTTGTCATTCAGTGAATATCTCCTCACAGTCCACTAACTTATCATTCTCTGTGTGCTGAAAAGAAACATCTGGTGTTTTTACACTGCCCTAGCTCTTTATATGAAAAGAAACATCTGGTGTTTTTACACTGCCCTAGCTCTTTATATTAAAAGAAACATCTGGTGTTTTAACACTGCCCTAGCTCTTTATATGAAAAGAAACATCTTGTGTTTTTACACTGCCCTAGCTCTTTATATGAAAAGAAACATCTTGTGTTTTTACACTGCCCTAGCTCTTTATATTAAAAGAAACATCTGGTGTTTTAACACTGCCCTAGCTCTGTATATGGGAACACACAGAAAGTGATGCCAACTGCACCACACAAGACTATCCTAGACTTGGCAATGCGTGTCCAATGTGTTGAGCGGAGCTTCTGAGGACGTGCCACAGAATGACTGATACAACATTCAACAAGTGATAAAGTAGATCAAGTAAACAATGATCCCAAACTGCTGTCAATATTAAACTATATAAAAATATAATTTGACATAATTCATCACTGTATTATAATGATACTGCATTTATTTTTTATTTGTTGTGGGTCAGATGAAGGATCTGTTGTCTGTCTCTTCAAAGTGACCCCACTCTGGCGATTCTACATGTTGTTCTTTACATACAGTAGTAGCCTAAGACTACACTGTTATAATATGTATGTAGTCCCATTTAGAGCACTGGTAATCTGGATGTGGTCATTTTAAAAAGTCTGAATCAGAATCAGGGTGATCAAATCCAATTTTGCTTTGAAAACCCAATATAAAAGTAAAATGATCCTGATCCTGGATAGCAAATTTAGGGATTTCTAAATCCAGATTACATTTTTTTACAATTGGCCCCAGATCACCAAAATTTGATGACACAA
Source organism: Typhlichthys eigenmanni (assembly GCA_027564635.1). Taxonomy (NCBI): domain Eukaryota; kingdom Metazoa; phylum Chordata; class Actinopteri; order Percopsiformes; family Amblyopsidae; genus Typhlichthys; species Typhlichthys eigenmanni. The sequence continues at coordinate 5,000 of JAODUK010035886.1, read as the reverse complement.
CTGTGTACCAAAGTGTTGCAACACAAAACAAAGGAGTAATTGCATACAAAAATCAAAGAATATATCTTTAAAGCAGAGTAGTGCTGTGTTTTTAAAATATTCGATTTTCTATTATCTACTACTATTATCTACGTACAGAAATGTAAGCAAATATTCACTATATAACTGTTAAGACACTATTTCACACATCCAGCCTCAGATATGAATGATGTCATCCTCACAGACGATTCCTGAGAGAGACCTTAAGCATCTGGTTGAGCTCCAGTGCCAGCAACAGCCCCAATTCCTTTCCCAAAATGGTTGTCAGTCCAGGTTGCCGTTCCGGTCAGAACATAGCCCCCAGGACGAGCCCCAACCCCAGCTAAACCTGGAAGCAAAGCCTGTGTGGAGAAACCATCAAAAGCTCCTTCTTATCTTTATAAGTGTCTCCTTTTGTGCCACCATTGTGGGCCTGGTGTATTACACCCAGAAAAATCATGGAATCAAGAACCCAGGTACAACAACACACACAATATCAAAATAAATCCATTATTGCTTTATATCTAACCTTTGTATTAATTTCTTCTTCAGTCACTCCATGTCATTCCCCAGCCTGTGAACTAGCCTCAGCACGTCTGTCCACGGCTGCTGACCCCTTCACCCAGCCTTGTGACTACTTCTTACACACATGTGGATCTGACAAACCCTCACCAGACACCGGGGGTAGACACAGAGGACATCACATCTTTGAGCATATACAGAGCCAAAGACCATCAGAGAGAAATAGACGTGGTACTGAAAAGAGACATATCATTTCAGATAGACATCTGAGAGAAGACAAAGTTATGGACAGAAAGTTGGCACTGCTGCAGGACCTGCGGGATATTTTAGGTATGAATCTGTCGCATTTAACAAAAATGGGACATAGGGTTTAATTGTTCCCAATAACGCAACAATATATATAAATTGTAATGAATGCAAATGTTTAAACTACATTATTAAACTTGATGTACACCATATCCCATATGTCAGAATCAAACATGTCTGGGTCAGTAGCAGTAGAGAAGGCCAAAGTGTTTTACCGTTCCTGTTTGGACACAAGATCCATAGATATTGCTGGAGCAGAACCCTTCCTTACTCTCATTCAGAAGGTGAGCTTAGACGTTATCACATGATTACTTATTATAATCTTGAATTGATCAAATCAAAGCCCACTCTTAAATTTCTCACCATAGTGTATTTATTTCCTTTTCTCTTTCTAGCTGGGAGGCTGGGCAGTGTCAGGCCAGTGGGATCAGACAGACTTCAACTCCACCCTGAACCTGCTAATGAAAGAATACCACACCTTTCCCTTCTTTAACCTCTATGTTGGCAAAGATCAAAATGAAATTGCCCGCGGAATCACCAGGAAATACATACAGGCCAGTATGCAGGGTTGTATTACTTACAGTTGAAAACCACTGTGCTAAAATGCTAGTCTGAGCTATTCTATTCAGAATGTAACCTTCTCAGATGGTATTGCTTTGGTTTGAATTCAAGTATCTTTGTTGACAGATTGACCAACCTGACCTTTTGATTCCAATTGAATGGAACACGAAGACTCTGAAGTCTCAGGCGAAGACACAGGTTGCCACGCAATGCACAGTACATGCCGTTTTATTTGTGTTGTCATCACTGTGTCGCCCATCTATTCCATTTCCAACACATTCTAGATTAGGATGATGATGATACTGCATTGTATTTATATAGTACTTTTCAAGGACACAAAGGTGCTTTACAAAGTAAACTGTGTAAAAGAAACAGAATACAGAAACAATGTACAGTGGGATTACAACATCAGGCATAACCTTACATCATATCTTCATTGTTATCTTGCCATCCAGACGTTACGTCCATTCTTAGCATCATATAAGCGGTACCTGGCCCTGCTCGGGGCCCCAGCTGACACCAGCATCCTCCATGTTGGTCTGTTTATCTCCCTGTCCTCTGAGTTGGCTGTGGCTGCTGCCCCACTGTCCTACCGCCTGCAGAATGGCCAGCTCTACCAGCGCATGACTATACAAGAGCTACAGGTGGGCTACCTTCTTAAAGAGCTACACCTCAATTTGTGTCTGGAATTCATGGATACAAAAAACTACTCCTTCCCATGCAGAACTGTCTCAATCCATTGTAATGCTACATTTTCTCTGTAGAGCCAAGCTCCTGCCATTGACTGGCTAGGCTGCCTGCAGACTGCGTTCCATCCTCATCCAATCAGCCCCAAGGATCACATCCTTGTTCATAATTTCCCCTATATTGTGCAAATGTCCCGCGTCATTAGCAAGTGGCTGATCAGGCACGAGCTAAGAACTAGGTACTGCAAGTGACTCAAAACACAAAGACTAAAACCAACTCTTAAGACCAATGGTTTGTTTTACCTTTGTGACCTTAGCCATTTATGCCTTTGTTCCATCCCACAGAGGTCCCCTTCATACGTTTATGGGGCTCAATCTACTGCATACACTCATACCTGCGCTCGACTCCAGGTTTTCTAACACAGAGAGGAATCTGTCGGTTGCTCTCGGCCACAAAGAGGAGGCGAGTATCATTTTGATCCACGACCGTGAAGTGATAGGAAATAGTTTGCCTATAAATCAATTTTGAATTGGGTTTGCATTATGTGGTGTCCATAGGTAATTCCTCGCTGGAGGCACTGCGTCTCAGAGACCGAGAAGGGTTTTGACAATATTCTCACATACCTTCTCAATGAGAAGATGGCACAAAGAGAGGTAAGCCGTGTTTGTGTTAAGTTATGCTGATTTGCAATACATTGGACATTGATATTGACTTCTTATCCTACAGGCAGAGGAGATTATTCAAAATATATTTTCCTCCTTTAAATCCAAATTAGTTGGTCTGAAGTGGAGAGATGAGAAGACTCGACAATTTGTCATAAAAAAGGTAAAAGTTTAAACACAAAGATTTGAGTCTATTTTAATTTATTTCCTAACATTGTGCTCCCTGTATGACATTTAACAGATTTAATTCCCCAGGTCCAGTCCCTAACTCCAAAACTTTGGACTAAATCCAAGATCCCAAGTGAAGCTGAACTTGACCAGCAGTTTTCTGAGGTAGAAAATAGTAATATTAATTATATTGTGATTCTAATATACCCGGTAAACATGTTATTAGCCTGGATTTTTTTGGTCATAAACATTGCAATTAGGTAATTTTTCTTATACTGTAACAATGAGTACAATTACAAGTATGCTCAAGGATACATCATTCAACTAGGAGTGGACCATCCTAACCACTAGAATATAGTCTGATTTATTGCATGTCGTTGTAAGGCAAATGCTTAAACTGAACAAATACGTTGTTCACTTATTGACCAACATCTCTGGACAACTAATTTTCTCTCGAGGGACAATAAAGACTGAACTGAATTGTCAAACCCAGAGAGGAATGCCTTGGATAATGCCACAATTCGGGCGCTGATCTCTTTATCCTAAGCAGGGAACAATATGCATAGTTAGTCACGAACATCACGACATCATGGCCAAAATATTTGTGATTATCCTGATAATCATAAAAATATGCTTACATTTCTGGAATCACTTAAATTTAGATTTAGTTAAGAAACAAAATGCATCATAGGACACATATATCATTTTTTTATTTTGGATCCTCTACAAAGGGATCTTTGTAGACTTGTCTAGCTCAGTCGGAAGACCATGAGATTCAATCTCATAATGACATCAGACACATTGTAAGCAGGGGTGTGCATAACTCAGATGTATATCGGTTAGATAGGTCAGCCTTTCTAAGAAAGAGATGGCAATTTGTTCTAAACCTGGCTAGCTCAGTTGGTAGAGCATGAGACTCTTAATCTCAGGGTTATGGGTTTGAGCCCCACATTGGGCAAGAAGCATTTAGAATAAATTCAATTCTAGTCTATCAAACAACTGACACAGCTCCAATTCAGTTTCTACTTGTATTACCAAGGGCTGGATCTAGTCCAAGTTATGTCACTACATAACAATGGATGTTCTTAGACATATGTAAGAAGTGTTGCAAACAACTAGTACACAGGTATCCATACCCAGCAAAAACAACAAATTCTATTGTTTCAGAAAGCTACTTTGGGGACAAGTCAGATTAATCGTGTTTATATTTGCTTCAGATATCACAGTGCTATTTTAACCTACACGCTATAAGTAAACTGCTCCCTAAAATGTGTTGATTTGAGCTGTAAACAATGTATTAGGATTCATCTGTGCTGATACATTGGCTATCAGTGTAGCAACGTTTTGGACAAGTCTGTACATTCGAAACTGCAAAAAGACCTCTCCATCGGGGAATTGTGTTCAGAGACGAGTCACTCAGTGTTGTAGTCGAGACCGACTAATCGGAGACCAAGTCTTCACCGAAACCAGAGTGTTCGAAACCGAGACAAGGCCAAGACTTTGAGGAGTCGAGACCGAGTCAAGACCAAGACCAAGGCAGAACGAGACCGAGTCCGAGACCAGACCATTTTGAGTCCTATATTGCAAGATATATAGCCTTCTTGCACATAATGCATTGACCTGCAGTAGCCTATATTATGCATGTGTGCAATTCATCGCCTAACATTGATGGATTAGACGGTATGGTACATGACGTTACTATGTGTAAACAGCTGAATACACGCATTAGGAAAGTAGGCCTATTAATAACCAACTTCACAGACATGAACAAAATTGGGGCGGTGAGTGGGTGGGACTGGGACTGGGATGAAGAGGCCCTGGACTTTGAAGCCAATTGGCCCAAGAACTGTCTAGAGAAGACCTTGTTGGCAAATAGAAATGTAGTCTACACATCCACTGTAATAAACTATGATGCAGTAGTTTATGTATGTTTGTAGATAGCCTGGCCCTTTCTTTAATTGTTTTTAAATATAAATTCAGGCTACAATCAGTAGCCTAGTCTGTACATTAAAAAACAGCTGGGGTGAATCTATCAGACCTTTAGGGGAATATTAAATATTGTACAAAGCCTATTAA